>JAOVVF010000022.1:8197345-8221151 GCA_028565595.1 Duopalatinus emarginatus
CCCTCCAGAAAAACAGATTCTCCAGGACACTCAGTAAAATTGATCATCTAATTCCCTAATAAAATTGGATCATCCCAGGTCACTATTTAACAAAAAAGCAAAGTGTAGTCAAACACATTTCTTTATATGTGTATATATATATATAAAAATAAAAAAGATAAAAAATCAGGAATCAGGATGACTTGGTATCTCGTGGTGCCTTTGCTGTATCACATGTGGCTGAAACAAGTGGGAGGTTAAGAGAGATTCATATACTATAATATATACTGCTCTCTCCAAGACAAAATTAATAACTTCAAGTGTGCACATCAGAATCAGAATCAGAAGGTTTTATTGCCATATGAGTGAACAGGTTCGCAACATTATTATTATTAATAAATAAAAAAGAATAAAAGAGAATAAAAACTTCACACTATAACACAATATTACAAATATACAGTACAGAGATTAACTGAGATATAAACTAAAAGTTAGAAACATTTAGTGCAGAGTGTAAACCAGCAGGTGAATGCTAAAGTGACATGATAAATGAACTGTGGAGATAATCAAATGTAAACTATAATCAGACGATATGTGCAGTGATCAGTGCAAACAGACAGGTGCATACACATAGGGTCATGAGCATTTGTGGAGGGTGGTGGTAACAGTCTTAGGGTTATTGTTCATGAGTCCAACAGCAGAGGGGAAGAAACTGGTCTTATGGCGGGAGGTTCTGGTCCGAATAGACCGTAGCCTACTGCCTGAAGGGAGAGGGTCAAAAAGTCTGTGCCCAGGGTGAGAGGGCTTGGCTGTGATCCGACCCGCTCATGTGTAACGTAGTAATGTTACTATAGTACAAGTCATACAATAGAAATCAAATTCAATGCAAGTCATATTACATAACATTTAATGCTTGCTATCATATAGAAATAGTTTTCATTATTATTTAAGAAGATGTGATTTCCAAACAAGAACAAACAAATAAATCAATATTGTCTTTGTTTATTTGTTTATTCTTGAAGCACTGTTGCGAATATCTCTGGCTGCTATATAACATTTTAAAAGAACGTGTAATCAACTCTCAATGCACAGACCAGCAGGAGACCAGTGGCATGCTGATAATGTCCAATGGAGAAACCGCAGAGAGAGCAGAAATACTGCTACAGAGGAAAACAGTATAAACAACTTTATGTCTTAAGCAAGTGTACATATATAAACAAACATAACGACTAGAAAGGAGAGCGCAGACGGCTGCTAAGGCCAAAAGTCGTCTCTTTTATGATATTAACATGTGGAGCCACAACCATATGTCTGGATATACAGTACTGCAAAGCTATCAGAAGGAAGAAGATGGAAGAATCACATGGTGTTGATGAGCTAATCTGAATTAAGGGATAAACGAAAAGAAAGTGACTTATGGGCTTTTGTTTGTTGCTACAAAACCTTAAGGAGTTACTCACATGTGACTCTGTATTGGCCGCATGCAATTCACCATAACTATGACAAGTTTGCACACGTATAACATTTTTTTTTACAATGTTAATAAAAGAGAAAAATAATACGTGGATCCACCCCACGGCTCAGATCCGCTCGATGTAATGGCTTCTTTCTGGGCCCATGCTACACCCTTCCCGTCAAAGTTTCGGTTGACAGTCGAGTTGACAGTCGCTTTGTAGTTGTTTAGCAATTCTGCAGGCAGTCAAACAAACAAACCAACAACCAAACAAACCACACCCTGGTGGAGGGATTAAAGCTATGAAGCAGTCTGTTGAACGGAACAAAGTTGCCAGTCGCTCAGAATGTAAACATGTATAAAGCACTACCTCTGGCAAGGCCATTGTTAACCTGTGTATTCATGCGTCAGCAAAAAAAAAAAAAGAAACAAAAGACAAACTCAATGTAAAAGTATCGTCTCTGACAAAACAAAACACACACAAAACAAATGCATCAGAGTTTCCAAATGAAAAGAACGGATGTAAAAATGTGAAGAATGCATTGTATCAGCCTGAAAAACACTGACTAGTTTAAAAATCATACTTTGATCACTTACAACATTCTTCTATTTAAAAGACTGCCTGGGGCAGCCGTGGCTCATGGTTAAGGAACCGATACTGCAACCATTAGGTGGCTGGTTCGATGCCCTGATATCAAGAAGAGACAACTACAGTGCCCTTGAGCACAGCACCTAAGCCCTCAAACTGTCCCCTGGGTCCTGTGGATAAAGTTGCCCACCACCCCGGTCAGGTGTGTTCACTGCCCCCTATTGTGTGTTCCGTAGTGTGTGTTTCACTGCACAGTTGAATGCAGAGCTCAAATTCCTTAGTAGGTCAGTCACTTCACTTTCACTTTCTTATCTCTCAGCGTCTTCTCTGTCACTCATTTTCTGCCGTACTGTATTTTTAAAAGACGTCTCCCCTCCACAGCTGCATGTCTCGGCTGCCTTTTACCTCGAGCTGTCAGAAAGAGATAATGTAAAATATAGAGTATAAACTTGCCAAATCAGAGTCTGCTTTCATTCAGACAGCCGAAAAATCCTGAGAGGGACAACTGACATTTCGCTTCTTCCACTGCATTCCTGTGTGTGTGTGTGTGTGTGTGTATATGAGTATGAGTGTGTGTTTCTGTAGGCTGAAATAAGATGAAGGTCAGATTGCACTACTACCCTATGGGGTCAGCAGTGAGACATACGATTGTAATCTCTTATGAAGTTAAGGAGTAACACAAGACTGCCTCTGAAACAGATACACAGTTGTGTTGTACTTTTGTCGTATAAAAGTTTGATAGACGCTCTAACTTTTATAAGGCAATTTTTCTCTGGTTTATGGTCTGTAATAGGGCTGTTCTCCTCTTGAATTATAAATAATAAATTCCCCTCAGTACAATTATTTTTATGAACATAAACTTGCTGTGTACATTTTATCCACATTGGGAACATATACATAAAATGCTGTGTTATTATTATTATTTTTTTTTGTTTTTTTTTGAGAGCCATAGACATTTCTGTTCCAGTAATTTTCACTTCATCATCTTTTTTAAATAAAAAAAGAAACTACATTTTTTTTAACAGCTGCTTGTCATTGAGGTTCTCATTAATTCAATTCAACTGTGCAGCGATAAGGCTAAGCTTTTTATAAAGCTTAAAATAAAACTTCGGATCACTGCCTATGTTTCACAGACCCATGGAGACCCCAATTTAAGAACGACTATGTGTACAGAAACACTTTTAGAAAAATAGCACCAAATATTACTTTCATGCCCCTGGGGTGATACAATTAAAGGTATATTATTTGTACCTTTTCATACATAGATATATCTCCCTATATAGTATATCTTATATGATAAGGACAATTTAAATGGACTATAGGTAAATGCAAATAATTATATACCACTATAACTATATAAGTATGTCCATCTTCTGAACAAGTTTGTTAAGTATCTACCACTGCACACAGAGTACATCCCACAGCCCCTACTGTTTTGGAGATGCTGTAAGGTCAGACACTTAGCCATCACAGTTTTGGTTCTTGTCAAAGTAAATCAAAAGCAGATTATCTTGTCACATTGGCATCTGTCAAATAGTGGGATATATTAGACAGCAAGAAAAACAGTCCAGGCTCGAAGTTGCTCTGCTGGGAGCAGGAATAAATAGGTAAGTGTAAGAGTGACTATGACAAGGACCGAATTATGATGTTTCTCTGAAACAGCATGTCTTTTGGGGTGTTTCCAGTATTTAGTTAATACCTACTAAAAGTGGTTCAATAAAGGACTGCTGGTAAACCGGTAGTGTTAATATTCTAACTGATTGCTGTATATCTTTCTAGGTAAAAGTTACAAAAGGTAAAGATTTGGGGAAAATTCAAAACAATCTTTTCTATGTCCAGCCTATTTGTCCAGCTGAGTTTGACATCAGATTCTGACCATTTTCTCATAATTTTGGTCCTACCCTTTTGTTTGTATTATCCTGATCCACAATGTAAAACCTTAACATGCCGTTTTCCCCCCATTACTACACTGCTCTGAAATAATTAGCTCCTGGTATAACAGTAAGATCCAAAAGGAAATCAGATTGGCTTATAAATTAACCTGCAAAATATCCGAAATTTAGGTCAGATTTAGGTCTTGAGTCTATCTGTGGATTTGATCTGGAAAATAACTAAAAAAAAAAAACTCATTTTTTTCCTGTTGTTCTCAGATCAGACTGGATAATTTGTCTCTGAGAGATTTATTCTGCTGTTTCTTAAGGAGGGGTTTGGGGGAAACAGGTCAGAATTCAGTAATCTCCAAATAAGACCATAATTTATTTCTGATAAGTCGCACCTCAGAAAAACACGGTAGGCAAATTGGATATGCTAAATTGCTTTAGGTGCGAGTCTGTATGTGAATGGTTGAAACCGCGACCCTGACGGACTAAGCATATGAGAATGACTGACTGACTTACTAAACACTTTAAATGTCATGAGACAATGCTATGTACAAAACAGGCAGTGTTAATATAACTAGCCTTAAAGCTAGCTTAAGTATATAGCATAAATATATGTACCATATATTTAACTAGCATAAAAGCAAACCTAACTAGAATTTCAATAAATTTCAATAAATATAATTAGCATAAAACCTTAATTTTAATAAATGTAATTAGCATAAAATCTAAGCTAATATTCAACTAGCATAAAAGCAAACCTATAACTAGCATTTGTTTCCTTGTAACTAGCATAAAAGCTAACCTAACGTACTAGCATAAAAACTAAACAATATCAATAACTAACATAAAATCTGAAATAAATATCCCTAGCATAAAAGCTAACCTGAAATATACCAACCATTCAGTGCAGCACTGTGCTAACTGGCAGTATTAGCATTAGGTTTTATTTAATCACTTTATCACATCTTGGGCAAAAATAATCTGCCTACAATCAGGTAATATATTTTAGCAATAAGGCAAGACAGTGCAGTTTTAGTGCAATTGCATTTAAAGCAGTGCTTGTTTAGTCTTGAAGACGGTAAAAGTAGACCAGAAAAAGGTTCATTACATGTTCGGTAACTTAAAAGAGCAGGGTAAATGGAGACTGTGGCCATTAACTTGTCTCCAGAGAGCTAAAGCTTGTTTCTGTATTAACAAGGCCGGGTGTTGGCTTAGTCTCCTCCTCAGTGGTCCTTACAGGCATGGCCGGGGTGGCCTCTGCAAATACCAGCAGAGAAAATGAGGGATATGACTAGCCCCTAAGAGGCTCATTACTGCGGTATGAGTATGCATGAGGAGGTCGGAGACAGTTTTTTTTTGCTTTTGTTAACTTAAAATGAGTCCTAGCCTTTGCCCAGGACTCATGAGAAGCAGCTCAGTGTGCCTCATTTGTATCAAATTCATGGATTAAATATGATTTCTTTTTTCGTGTCATTGGAAACACACCCGCCCTGTCAGGGGAAAAAAAAAAGTGTCTTACCTTGAATAAAATGACACTAGAAGAAAAGTGAGCTGGAGGTGTTGGAGATACTGGCAAGGCGACAGGATGTACTGACAGATTCCTCATCATAATGGGGTATGAGTTGGAGATGGGTTTTGACACAAGCACAAGGAACAATGCTTTGACTTCCTGGTTGTTCTGAGCAGGATATGAAAGTCATCACTCTTTATGATGAGGTGATGTTTGCTTCTGAGACAGGAAGCACAGGAGCAGATGCTCTGATGTGCAGGGATATGATGGAAATCCTTTTGATAGAAAGGATAGAAAAGAAAAGAGGTATTCAGTTAATTGCCCACTAAATAATGTGTTGGATTTGGACATATAGTAAGAGTGAAGTGAAAATCTGTTGAGGTACCTGATAAGTAGTAAAGGATGATAGGTCTCTAGCTGTGTCATCTTTTTTTCTTTTTTTTTTCTTTTTTTTTTGTAGAAATGTAGAGAGATTGCAATTTGTCTAAAGTTCATTGAAACCTCATCTAAAGTTCCATGGCTCACTGACTAAAAAGCTAATATCTCACATCCGGCTGTTGTCACACATTATATAATACAGTGTAATTAAACCTGGCAGTATTTACATTTCATGACTGTAGTGTTATAAGACTCTTTTCAAAGAGCTGTTTTGAGATATGGGACTTCTGCAGCACAATGCATAAAATCATACAGATAAAGGTCAAGAGCAGAACAGAGAATCTACAGTAAGTGGCATGTATGTTGGTGCCTGTTCAGTAGAAACATCTAGACGGGACTTTGTGTAAAAAGCAACAAAAATAGAGTGAATAACAGGCCTTATATATCTGAGTATCATGAACGAAGGGCTGTAATCTAGTATCTGTCACTAGCTTGGCAATGAACCTATCGGGCAGAGTAATGTATTATGTCACAAGATGTAAAACTGGGAGGGAAGTGCCATCCACTCACGATCTCCGGATGATAGGACAAATGCTTTTCTGATGCCCCACTCAGGCGATGAAAACACCTTGTTCATGAGAGAGGTCAGATATGGGATGGGCAGACCAGCGGTTCAGAGTGACAGGAGATCTATAGTAGCTTACTGTATAATGACTCTTCACAACTGTGGTGAGATGAAAAGTATTTCAACAGAAGCTACGCATGTGCTGCAAGAATGGTAGATGACCAGAAACACGAATCTGAGGCAGGTCTGGACTGTGATGTTTTTCCAGTCTTCAGTTGTCCAGTTTAAGGGAACATTTGGCCATGTTTATTATTAAAATATCACTTTGGGTGTTATTTGTAGGTTGTTTCTCATACAGGACGACTGCCAAATCAGAACATGGGTACAAATCACTAATTGCTGTAGGTTTTTTTTTTTTTCCTGCCAGCTTGGTTGGTGATTTCAGCTTTCACAATGTCTGCATGCTCTGATATGAAGGATTACAGATTGTTGGCACATTAGCCCCACCCCTTCAGTTCTCCCCTGCACAGAAAATAAATAAGTAAATAGAAATAAATAAATGTCCCGTGCATTGGCAGGTTTAGCCTAGACAAATCTAGCTAGTTACCCACACATTGCTTTTATTATGATTTTATTATGATTTGTTTTTCCTCTCGCCATTCCCAAGTCACAAGACCTTGCAGGTTCGGGCCATCCCTCAACAGCTTCAGCGCTCGGCAGAGAGCCCAGTCCACCCTCGGAGCGTTCGTGCTACTAAGATTGGGAGTTATCACCTGCAAACATCCGCATGCGTTCATCACAGCTCTGTTTGCCAGTACATGGTCCTTGGCCTTCTCATTCATGGAGCACTGGCACCAGGAATTCACTGGTTTTCTGTTTCCATGTTTAGAACACAGCTCCTAGCTTTATAAACCATTATTACAGAAAATAATATTCAACGCTCCTGCTGAACAGGAGAATAATTACTTGTTTACCTAAATATGAAGTATTAATTTATTTCAGTTTGAATTGTGCATTCCCTAATTTTCTGTTATACATTACAGTAACCGTGGGCTTGTAGTTAAGGAACCAGCCTTGTAACCGGAAGGTCCCTGGTTCATTTTCCGGTACTGACAAGACATGACTGAAGTGTCCTCAAGCAAGGCACCTAACCCTAGACTACCCCTCGGATACCATGGATAGGGTTGTCCACCACTCCGGGCAGTTGTGGTCGCTGCACAAATGGGTTAAATGTGGAGGTCAGATTTCGCTGTGTGTACAAGCACAGTGGTCAATAAGTGGGTCACTTCCCTAGAAATGTTCAGCATTTTTCAGTCTTTTTCCAAACCCAACAAAATATGATTATGAGAATGGTGACTAGATATCTAAAATCTAATGTCTATCACTAGCTTGGCCTGAACCTATCAGGGCTAAGAAATACATTATATCCCAAGGTCTTAAAAATCACACACACTTCCACTTTAATGCAGAACGGCAGCCGTATTCGTGATTTTGTTGAAGTGCCGCGAGTCCGTAATCCTGCTGTGATTTCTCTGAATATCAACCATGACAATGATTATCTTTATTTCAGCCTCTCCTGCATAGAGCATTCTCTCTCTCTCTCTCTCACTCTCTCTCTCTCTCTCTCTCAGACAAGGAACGCTAAGTTAGCATTACCCTGTCAGTATTAGATACTGTTGGAATTAGATTATGTCCCTCGTTAGCAGATTTTCTCTCGACAAAATGTTTTTTTTTCATTTGATATGAAAATAGAGGAAAAGATAAAGAACCCCGAAAAAGAGAAACCTTCGAACAAAGCCAAGCAGCTGCTCCAGTGAATGGTTCCAGCCGTTGGCCTTTTCCACGACTCCTCTGTCATGCCTTATCTCGTCACTCCGTTGTTCGCCGGCTACAATAGCAGACAAAGGGATACCTCTGCTACCTTGTAACTCATTTAATCTTGGTGTCGGTGGAGATTATGGAACTAATAATGCTCAGGGGCCACTGGCTTTCTCCGGGATTCGAAAAATTAGTTCCCCTGTTGAACAAAAGGTCCACAGTAGCCTGTTAAAGGGACACGACGTGGTGAAGAAAACCCGACAAAATTACCGGCTTCAAGCCACAGGCACAAACGTCCTGTCCCGTACGTGTCAAACCGCAGCTGTAACTGACATTGCAGCAATTTATTTTCCCATTAGAGAGGAGAAAGTGTGGCTTTACAATCGGATCCGGCGTGAGAAAGCATTTGACGTTCACGGCTGCACAAAAAAAACCTAATTGCTTTAATTGAGTAGCCAGAGCTTTTATATTATTGATAAGGCTCTATTGATTGCCGTGTTTTAGGCCAGTCACGTTATTGTAATTGCCGGTGAGCTGAGAGCACACCCATCCTTGGCAGATTCCTTTGCTGCTGAGACGTGTTTACCAGGCTGTAGCAACGTTGTGAGCTAGTAAAAGTGTCCCTTTATTGGCCCGAAAGGCCTGCCTTTCAACAGGTTATAAAAGTCCATGAATTTAACAGCCAGCGTTTTTATTAAAGCATTGTTCTCAGTGGAAGCAAGTGGAGTGATGGATCCCCCCCCCTTCTCTCTCTCTCTCTCTCTCTCTCTTTCTTTCGCACTACATTTCTCTCTTTGCATCTCCTTCACTTTGCTGTCTTTTTGGGTCACTGACTTTCCTTAAAAATTCCATTTGGATACGTGTCTCATTAGTGCCAGTTGAGTGGGTGTAGGCAATTACGTTTTAATGATGCACCTCAGAGTGTGTGTGTGTGTGTGTGTGTGTGTGGTGTGTGCATTTTCTTTGTTGCACATTAATCTACTGAGACTGTGCGGAAAAACTATTCACTCAGTAAAAATAGTACTCCGTCACTTCTGCGAATCGGTCAGGACTGTCCAGTAATTAAAGGCTATTGGGAAGACTGTAAGGTAATCATATCTAACACGGCATCATTTCCTTTAAAATGGTCACTATATTCTTTGTGCCCAGAGGACGTGTAATAAATCATGTATCTCTCCAGTTTAATGAGTGACCAGTTCTTATTCACTGTCTGCTTTTGCTTCGTAAGAATTAAGTAACTGAAGCTATATCGAGTGTTCACGCTCAGCTTCGGACAGTGACTCAGCTCGTACACAGTCATCAGACTCAGCCTTGAAACCAGGAAGCACAAAGCAGCTTGCTCAGGACAAAATGTGAGGAAAGCTGAGAGAGTGAGGGGAAGCGTGTGTGTGTGTGTGGCCGTAGCAAGAACGCATACACACAGACTATGTAGGCCATGGAAATTGACTGTGTGAAGCTCTGGTTTTCTCTTTTCCATGGCACTTTGCCAGCGTAAATAATGGCCTTCTCACAGCTCATAATATGTGAGGCTGTGCTGAAATTACTGCAACAAAATTCACATCCATCAGCGAGGAGGAAAAAAAGGAGCAGCGGAGGGGAAAAAAATGAAAGAGAGTATGGTGGTAAGGAAAGAATTCAGAGTGGATAAAGGTTAAGCTGTCACTAATTCTTAGATAAAGATGCCCTCTCTTTCTCCCTTAACCCAATGACACACACACACACACACTGAAACACTGTGAGGAATTGCAGCGTTAGTTAATTGGATTAGGGGTGGAGGAAGGGTGCATAATGTGTTATCTTTCCCTTTCGCTTTTAGGAAGGGCATCTTATGGCTGTCAAGTGCCTGTGGTCAACCATCTGGCCTAGCTTTTATGGCGTATCCCAAACCAGTGGAGCTAGTTAGCCTTTGTAAGTGCCCAGTCGCCCCATTAAGTGGCGTTGTACCATGCGCTGTACATGGTGGGGTTTTCTGAGTAACATTTTATGGAAGGAGTCTTCAGCGTCAGTGCTATGTAGCAGGCAAGGATAAAGCTGTAACTTTTAGTATTCCTTATAAGAGAGCGTGCAGGATTGTACGGCTTTCACTTTGTGCTTTATCTGTAACACGACAAGCTGTAATGCTTTACATACAAACGAAAAAGAGCCTAGTGAGGGAATGACTATGTATAGATGAACTGATAACAGGAACTATGGAACTGTGGATGCTCCACAGACGAGCCTATGCCGAATACATAGTAACTCCATCTATGCACATCATTGGTTGCATCCTATATATAAATTGATAGACGTCTATGAAAGCTTTATAATAATATCAGGCTTATTTAGCCTGCATTCCGTAGGACCCCTAGTAGGTCTCCAAATGTCTCTGACAGGTGAACGCTATGTGTAACTGACTGAGTTAGACCTGTTTATGTCCTCGAGAGGGCAAATTATGGTTAAAGGAACACTAGTCAGAGTTTGGGGTTTTGCCATTCCCACCTACGTCACCAGAATTCAGAATGGTGGACCGTTCTGCCAAAAGTATGGTGTTGAGTCCATGCCCTGTTGTATTTCTGCAGCCCTGCCAAGTATTACACCGGTGTATCAGTTTTTCTGGTACTTACAGTATGTAATGTGTATAGGCATGCCGAATAAAGTGTAAGTTGAGTGTATAATTGTAGTGTTTTAGACATAAGATTTAAATGTTGGTGTGGTACAGCGGTAACATCATCGGCTCCCATGTGAGAGACCTGGGTTCGATTCCCGGTCTGGGCAGCCAGTCTGTGCTACACTAATAAGGGTCCTTGGGCAAGACCCCTAACACAACATTGACCTACTTGTAATACCAATAACCTTGTAAGTCGCTCTGGATAAGAGCGTCTGCCAAATGCCGTAAATGTGTTATGGCTATGAATAAGGACACCGGTTTGTGGCTGTGTTACAGTATATTAAAACGTAAAGTGGTATAAGATTCAGGAAATAGGCTTTGTCTTTCTAATACCCTTAAAAGATTCCGTTTTCTTTCACACGCCTTGCCATCCTATATTTCTTTCCATTTTTCTCATTCTCTTAATTTCCGCCGCTTCCATCACCATCTTTGTCTCTCAATCGGTCACGGACGCCGTGCCGTTCTAACACTCTAAATGCTTTCTCTGTCGTGTACACACTCAGCAATTTTGCCTTTAATATATTTGCTGCTAGCTCAGGAGTGTGGGAGGAAATGGAATACGATTTACTGCATTTACAAGCGTGTGATCGCTGGAAATGAATCTTCTTACATGCATCTCCTCCCACGTATAGTGACACAATCCTTTACAGTGAAACACAATGCCAATGGCTCAGACACCTATAGTGCGATAGTGTGTTACTTGCTTCATGTGCCAATCATCAACGTTAGTATTAGTCCATGACCTGTGGATGATATGTGGATGATAATAATTATATATTCATTAGGATGCACGGATAATGACTAGGCAGCAAGTCTTTCTCGCATTGAATATTCAGAAGGCACAACTCAATATCTATCTATACTCCGGAAGTCTGCATCGGAGGAAAATGATTTTTGATGGCCCGCAGGTTCAAGGTAACAATGACGCCAAGCTTTAATGCGTTTAATGTGTTTATTGATGACAGAGGCATTATCTCAGACTTACATTAGCTGCCTGTCTAGAAGGTTTTCATAGCAAAGACAGATTCCGGCGGGACGAAAAACTGATGTTCTTGTGCTACATCAGTATTCTATATGCTGGCTTGCTGTATTTAACCAAATTCACATTGACATTTATGTTTACATTTATTGATCTGCAGAAGCTTTCATCTAAACTGAATTACGAGCGAGGCAGAATTTAATCCAAACACTGATATGTTAAAAGAGCTGACAGTGATACGAGTGTCGCAGCACAAATCAGATTTGGATTTCCAATCCAAGCAGAAAGATCTTTTTGGACTCTGATCTTATTTGAAAATTGAATCGTGATGCTTTGTGAATGCTTTTTCATGTGGTCTCTTTGGTCAAAACAAAAAAATAGGCCAAAAAACAAAATGGGCAAGTATAAAATGTTGGTTAGATGGCCAGATGACTGGATCAGAACATCTCCAAAAACATAAGGTGTTCACAGTATACAGTGGTTAATATCTATCACAAGTGGTCCAAGGAATGAAAACTGCTGAACCAGGACAGGACAGGACAGGTTGCCCAAGGCTCACTGATGTGCATGGGGGGGGGGGGGGGGGGGGGGGGGGGGGGGCGAAGTCTAGCCTTTCTGATCCAATCCCACAAAGGATCCACAGAAGGATCTGTTGTTAACATTCAGCCTTCCTCAGAGGTCTTGTGGAGTTCATGCCTCATCGGGTCAGAGCAGTTTTGGCAAATGTAATGTTATGGCTGATCAGTATAAATATACATTTCAATGACATTATGATGTTTAGATTTATGAACAAAGCACAACAAAGCACTGTTATTACATAAAACAATGGCTTCAATTACGTTCACTGGAGTTCTTTATTAACACAGACAGACAGACAGATAGATGGATAGATCATTTTAAAAAAGTGTTTCTTAGCTCCTCAAAGCTTTCTACTTCTGACTCATTCTTACAGGGAAACCCCATGTTGCTGGATTTTACATATAACCTTGCCCTACGAATTTCCACAGTGAGACCGTACTTTCAGAAAAGCATGTCGCGACATATTACAGTGTAATATCTATTCCAAACTGTCATGTATCCCAGCTCTAGACAGCCTTCTTTCTTTGTTTTTTCCTAAAACTTAAAGCCATAGGTTTTTCTTAGCTGGATTTCAGGCTAAAACACCAATCCGGACTACAAGCCAGGAAAAAATAGAGAGACTTTCTGAATCTAAATGAGACTCAAATGTTTTAAGCATTTAACTCAAAATAATGCTTGCTAGCTACAGAGGCTATGATTGCTACCATAGCTAGCTGTGTTACTCCTAATAATAATAATAATAATAATAATAAATATATGACGGACATTTGAAGCAGAAGTAGAAAAAGAAGTAGAAAAAATGATGTGAATGCAGGAAGTAAAGGTTGTTGCTAGAGTAGCAGTGATAGCAAAGATAAAAAGAGTGTTAGCATTTAGCATAAGTGAAAAATGGTAAGCAGTGTTAGCGTTCTAGCAATAAATTAGAGTAACATACTTTTTAGTAAGGTACTTTTTTTTTGCTGTGACAGCATTAGAGAGAAGTAGTAATGTGTCATTTGTGAACGATTCATTTATTTTGAACTAATCTTTTGTATCGTATTACTGTGGGAATTGTCCTGTTTCGCTCTTTTCGTTTATCTGAATTGTGATAGGTTTTTCGAGTCTGAGTCTTCTGTTCTAAAGCTTCAAGAACAACTGATTTATTTACAAAATCATAACTATATAGGTCTTCAGGTTTGAGTGTCTTTGTTTGTTATCCACCTGACAGACTACGGAGGTTCAGAACAGGAACATAATGATTTGTTTATAAATCATAGCATGCTACGGGTTACTGGGTCTGAGTCTTTCATTCATTATTCACATGGTTAGAGCAATAACATGGCCGATGCTATTATTTACGGTGATGAGATTTAGCTAGCTTTCCTGGTCAACCAGAACATTTCTGTTGTTGTGTGTGATGTGACTGGTGAATGGATCTTTAATTTGCCTTTCTATTGTAATGAGATCATAAACTAGTGAGCTTCAGATATCAGGTACTCTCAAGTGAATAGCTATCACAGAATAAACACAACAGCATATTTCTTGATAGGCGCTGCTGTCGCTTATGAATTTTCAGTCATTTTTAATGAATAACTCAATGGGCTATGGTCTAAAAGGTTGCTTAAGAGCATTTAACATGGTGGCATTTCATGGGTCCCCTGGTACATCTACAAACATCTCTGACAGATGAACGCTATGTGTGTCTCTCTTCTGACAAGTTACACGTGCTTATGTTCTGCATTCATTCTGATGGGTTTCCACCACCACACGTCTCAAGACGCCAGATTACTGTTAGACGAACACTCATATTTAGGTTGGGGTTTTGCCATTCTCACCAGATGTTCACAAGTCACCAGATCTCAACTTTATTGAACACATCTACAAGTGCTCGACACCTCGAAATACAAGAACAGTATGGTGTCCATCGACTAGAGAATATTTTCATATGTTTGTGGAGTCCATGCCCCGTAGGGGACCTACCAAGTAATAAACTGGTGTACAACAAGTGAAGCAAACCATGTTGCTGTTCCTGTTTGAGAAGCATACCCTTTCTGTAATCACTCAGACGACAGTTACAGCACCACACTTTCCAGTGACTGGAGCGAACGGATGATTTAAAAACATCCTACTGAACAAGATTCATGGATCTGAATCTCCGATCACTAGAGAGAAAGCATTATGCTGGAAAGGACTTTCTTTATCTATGATCCGGTGGGACCGTTTGAAGCTATTGCCACTACCCAGAGTTGTGTTTACCTCAACTTTCATAAAGCCCCTTAGGGCAAGTGCAGGCAAGGCAGGTGAGAAGTGTATTGAAACACCTCCATTATCAGATTTCAGGAACGGCGGATCCACAGCGCAGCTGCAGATGAAGCGAAGATGGTGGAGCAATCCTTGGATGAGTTCTCTGTGAAAGAGGATTTAGAGAATTGTTGAACTCCAGGGCATTTTTTTTTCTCTTATAAGAAAGATCACTTGGTGTGTGGGAGTGTTTCGAGCTTACTTATCAATTGCACTGCTGTTATCTTCACCCCCACATTTCTGTTTCTTTTTCTGACACACCATGCACGCACACACATGCACACACATCATACTCGCTCTTCCACTAACCGTTAAATACACCATTACGCTGGGTCTTGCCCTTGCTGTGTCGGCTTACGACGACAGTGTTTCCTGTCTGTGTACACGGTTACTCTGATGACACAGTGTGTGGATAAATGGGGTGACATTGAACTGTCTTCTAGTTTTTGTTGTGCTAGATTGAGCTAAATTGTGTGTAAGAGACATTTTCTTTAGCAGGTTATTCTTTTGCTGTGATATAAACATAGGAAACTCATTTCCCAGTGGTGGCTGGTGGAAAAATTTCTAGGTGGGCCATATTTGTGCCATATTGTGAGTACTATCAACCGTGCCAATACTATTTAACACAAACTGCAGGACACCAAAGCTCTGTTAAAGCCATGGCCCTGTGCTTAAGGAACCGATCTTGTGACTTGTGCCCTTGAGCAAAACCCCCGATGCTCGCCAAGCGCCATGGTTTGGGGCTACCCCCCGCTCTGGGCAAGTGTGTTCACTGCCCTACTGATGTGTGTGTTTCACTGCATGGATGGGTTAAATGTGGAGGTTACAGTCCTCTGTGTGCAAGCACAGTAGGCAAGTAGTTCACTTTCACTTTACTTCACTTCTGTCCCATTCAAGATATATTCCTGCTATAAACACCCATTTCCGTCTAATCCCTGGATGCACCATGACCCTGACCAGGATAGCATGCTTACAGAAGATGAATAAATAAGCATATTGTTTTGAAATCTGTTTAAAATTGGGAATTAAACAGCTTAAAGGTACTAGGGGTCATGGCTACATCAGTGTTTGCTGCTCATTGGAAAAGTCACACAGTTGATTTGCTTACAGTTCATGGGGTTTCTGTATACTTATATACAGACTTATATACTTATATACTTATATAGCTTCAGGATCTTAAAGCATGCAATCTCATTTGCTCTCTATGCTTCCATGTATATGCAAAACTGGAAACAGAGAGTAGCCTCTGGCCAAGATGGAGACCCTGAGGCTGTGATATGACCATGCCAGTGGCTTTCATTGGACTAATAACGTTTATACAGCATTGTTTCAATTGCATCTTAAATGGGATCAAATTATTTCATTAACATTTTCTAGTGTGGTGAAATGTTCGGTTTTGGTTTGCTGAATTTTTGTAACAATCAAACAGACGGTCGGACAGAAGCCCACTATAAGGGCTTTGGAGTGGTGCAGCTGAAAATTGTTATCATCAGCAGATAGTACGTTTGTATCCTGATGATGATGATGACAAGGCTACCTGAAGCCAGAAGTCCAACCCTAGCCAATGCATCTGTATGTTTGGGATGGCATAACCTGTCTGTCACTTGTGAGCACCTGTAAGCTCATGTATTAAAGAAACATACATACCCTCTTCATGTATTAAAGAGAGCAGATAGTGCTTTTACAGCATGAGAAATTTTAAAAGACTTTGCTAGCCAACACTGTCCCCAGTAAAGTGAATCATCTCCAGATAAGCTAAGCTCAAGCTGTATTAGGCAGCCATGGCTTGAGGTTAGGGAACCTGTCCTGTGGCCAGAAGGTTGCCAGTTTGTTCCCCCACTACTGACTAGACACGATTGAAGTTCCCTTGAGCAAAGCACCTAAACCCCTAACTGCTCCCTGGGCATCATGGATGGGGTTGCCCACCACTCCAGGCAAGCCCCTTAGTGTATGTGTTTCACTGGACGGATGGATTAAATGTGGAGGTCAATCACTTCACTTAATAGTTTTCATATGGTAGGGCATGGTGGATGAAAAATAGAGCAATGTTCAGCCAAATAGTTACTTACTAGTGCCGCAGTCACTGCTCTATACTTGTTTGGGACAGATTTTAAACTTTAAACTCGATTTCTATAGCAGATACAGTTTAGCTTTAGACTTGAATACTGTTTAAAGTCACTTCCCGCAGTTTAATTTTGTCACTGTAATAGCATTACAGTCTTACGGTACAGTTTCCTTTAGTTCTCACTGCTGTAGTTCCCAGTCTAATGCCATTCTTTTCCTGGTCTATAGTTAGATACAAAGAGATAATTAAGAGGAGATAAAAGGAAATGTTTTTTTTTTCCCATAAGTCGTACATAGTACATGGGTTGAACCATGCTCAGACATCGCCTTCTATGTTACTGTAGATAAAAATAGGCTAAACACATTGCCCTATATCTGAGGTGTTCAGGGTCGGCACTCAACTGAGACTCGAATGTCTGCAGGAATTCGTTTTCCAGTAATGCACCACAACAGCTTCACTTATTTAGGTTCACATCCTGATTGAGAGCGAGAGATCATTAGTGTAACAAGGAGGTTGTGCAGAGGTGGAAAATGTCTAGATGCTGCAGACCTTTGTGGACCCCTGCAGTGTGTTATGAGCACACTAGAGCAGAATATAAAAAATGGAGCACAGGAGGATTTTATGTAAGCTCTATTGGGGAACAATGCTGGAGTAATCAAGCGTAAGAGTAACACAGGGGCAAGTGTGTTCTTTTTATGTGGTTTGGCATTAGAACCATGGTATTAATATACACCTACTGGCCATGTTATTATGAACAAGGTAAGAAGAGAGTGTCTGGATTGGTCCAGAGCTGACATGAAGGTGAAAAAAAACTAAAATAAACACATTTATAATCATGGTAAGCAGAAAAGCTTGTACAATGTACAATATATCGAACCATGAAGTGGATAAGATAACGACAATATGAGATGCAATGAGACTCCTTAACAAAGTTGGACACCTGAAGATTGCAAAACCATTTCCTGATCTACTGAATCCTGTTTTTTTAGGTCAAAATCAACAGCGTGCTTTGCGTCAACATTTCACGCAAAGGTGGTGGTGGTACTGTGGCGGTGTGGGGAATATTTTCTTAGCACTAATAGGCCAATCCTAGCCTAATCCAAATAAAAACGTGCCAAAAACCTTCTTGTGGAAGGCAGAGTACTGTAAATAAAGCTTTACTCCAATAGGTTGAGCAGTTTATTGTGAAATATTCACTATGCTTGACTATTTATAACAGCATTTAGGAAGCTACGGCAGGTTGCATAGTCTGAGCTGCTGAGCTGAAATATTAGCAACCAAGTCTTAAGTAATGGCATTACGCAAATCAATTTTACAGCTTTAGCTCAAATTGTTTTCATTAAAACACAGAGGCTTATATTAAAAAGAGAAAATGCTTTGCTGTCAAAAGTCGTTTATCTGTAAGTGCAACAAAATGCACCAGTTTTAATGCATTTTGAAGTATATTGAAAGCTTGTTTTTAGGCTCTTAGCCTCACGTCCCATAAAATATAAATGATTCCTCTAGTAGGGGGCTGGTACCAACACGGGAAGCATCTAAGATATTAATTACCGACATCGATCATGTATCTAGTGTCAGCAAAAACACAGCAGATTCCTCAACGTTTTCTGTTTCTCTGTGTGAAAAAGGCAGAACTACACTTCGCTCCGGAGAGTCATCATTAATTAGACCAAACACAGCACTGACTTGTAAACATCTAAACCAAAAATCCTCTGAGCCTGTAGACAGGATTCTGTTTCCAGGTGCTTTTTAGATGGGCGTTAATGAAGGAGAACCTCCGTATGTGCGTGAGAAAGGACCTCATGCGCTGAAGCCAATGGGCCGTAGGGCCTTTTGTAATGGGCTATGCCGTACCAGCTCAATATGGCTATTAGCTGAAGACAGCTAAACTTGCGAAACCAGCTCGCCCTCCTTCCGAGTGGGAAATATTATAAGAGGGGATAAAAAAGAAAGAAACTGAGTTGCAATATTTCAGTGCTCTGATTACTACCAGTTTTGGTATTCCACTGAGGCAGTCCTGATGCTTTAGGAATGAACCTGTTTTTCTAGCAGTTTGCTGATCAAGACATGTAGAATTGTGGCTAGCACAACTTGGGAAATCGAAAGGTATGCTAGTGAAGACGTGCCGCAGTTTTACAGCACTAGTTTTACAGCAGTAGTTTCACTCCAATGTTTTTGGCTAGTGGCGTTCAATGCGTGTGCTAACACTTATTTCAGATTTTCATAATGAGTCAGTTGTTTATAGCTATAGCAATAGCTTATGTGGATTTGGTAAGGTAATGCGTCATGCACGCTTATCCTACCATTAATCTCGAACACATAGGGGAAACGATGTGCTATAGAATACAGAAATTCTACACCCTGGAATATAACAGAATTGTGGACCATTCTGCAGGAACTGTGGTGTTTATTGTGTATAGAATATTTCCGCAAACTTGTAGACTCCATGCCTCTTGTGAGGCATGAAGTGACCTGTTGGTGGCGGTAGAGAGGTTAAGGCTGCAGGGAGTGAAAAAGAGCGCGTGAGATCCGGGTGCGTGTGGGTAGGTGTGTTAATGGCATGTTCGGCGAGCTGTTCAATGTTCAGTAAAAAGTCTTGACTACCAACCTGTTGTCTGTACATCCTTCACCTCAAGGTTATTACAATAAATCAAATACACAGTTTCGTTTCAAATTTACCAATACAGTATTTTGAGTCTGTGACGCGATGTCATGTAACTGCTAGGCTAACCTATTAAGCGCCCACACGCGCGTTCAGCTTCATTCAGCAAAGTCTAGTCTCTTGCTTGTGGTGGCGCCAGGAGAAAGGGGGGCCCCAACTGCAATGAACCAGCTTTGGGGGGGCCCAGCTTGCAAAAGGTTGAGAACCCCTGCGATAGGGTTATTATTACTGGAGCTTACTTCATAATATTACCATGTAATGTCATTGAGCCTCAACCTGACCAATTACAGCAAGCCCGTACTATAACACTATCTCCAAAAGACTCCAGATGTAAATGATGACTATTTACAGTCCACTAGCCGTAGCCCAGGTAATGAGACACGAGTGGGGGTACAGGGTACAATGGGGATGGCATTACTGCTACAGACAAAGCAAGACATGGAACAGAACCATACAAAGTATGAAATGGTTTAGCGAGTATTTAGGTAGAAATTCCATCATTTTGATACGAGTTTTGTAACAGACAGTCAGGTAGTGTGTGCGCTACACAGCTCCAGAGTTCTGGAGTTGTGGGTTTGAACCTCGCTCTGGTCTTGTCTGTGAGGAGTTTGGTGTGTTCTGAGTGGGTTTTCGCTGGGTGATTCGGTTTCTTCCCGCCTCCCGAAAAACATACATAGAAGGCTAAATGGATATGCAAAATTGTCCTTAGATGTGAGAGAATAAGTGTGTGTTTGTATGTGGTACGCGACGGATTGGCGGCCTGTCCAGGGGGTGTACCTGCCTTGCTCTCCATGACTCCGGGTGGGCCCCAGAGTCAAACCGCTAAGCGGATAAAACAACGACTGACTGAAAGACTTACTGTCAGTACAGATTAGAGTTATTGGCACATTGCATTTGGAGAACATGCGAATATAGTGGTGATAGTTAAAAATAATTTAGCAATTTAGGTCAATCAAAGAAGCACTGTTAGCGCTGTTACATCGCTTCCCATCATTCACACATTTATTTCCCCACCATTTGACAGGAAGTAATAAACAGTATGCCTACGTGCATGTCAGCTGGCAGGGGATCATCTGCGTTACTGATTAGCTTCTTGCAGAGAACAAGTACAATTAACAGTGGACATCTCTCTCTCTCTCTCTCTCTCTCTCTCTCTGTCTGTCTCCTCCTTTTACTAGCATAACTAACAATGCAGCTAATTAGCGGCAGCTGTGAGCTTGTTGTTAACGAACCAGTTGCTATGGGCAAGTAAGTTCGCTGCCTCCTAGTGTGTGTTTCACTCCATGGATGGGTTAAATGCAGAGGTCAAATTCCTCTGTGTGTACAAGCACAGTGGTCAATGAGTCGTCCAAACTTAATCAGTGCTATGCCTGATCGTAAGTAATAAGTATTGAGGACATTTTCCTCATGTCTGCACAAGGCCAAACTTTTCAAATATTCCTATTCTTGTAGGGATACACACATATTTGTCTGTAAGCAAGAGAAAAATATGTATTTGTATTAGGTTTATTATATACAGGGCAGCCATGACCTAGTGGTTAGGGAACCGGTCTCCTGGGTTCAGTCCCCACACAGGGCAAAAACACGACTGAGGTGCCCTTGAGCACCTCTAACCATAATTTAACGTCTCTAGACGTTATGGCGGCTCATTGTCCTGTTAGAAGAGGCCAAACCTATCACAATGAATGGAGGACATGAACGGGTGTAACTCGTCTGCATTCACCTGTCATAGACCTTTGTGGACGTATGAGGGGTCTTATAGAATGCCAGCTAAATAAACCCCATACCATTTTGCCGCTACCAGCTGCTACAGTTTTTTGCAACTTTAGCAGTTTTACCAGCTGCTACAGTGTATATCAGTTTTTTCCACCCACACACATATAATGTTAACATGTAAAAACATTATCAGAAATCATATAAAATCTCGTTACCCTGAGTGGGCGGGGCTAAACAGTGAACGCAGCGCAACCACTCAATTAAAGTCACAGCAGTATTATAAAATGATGGATTTTCATTTAGAAATGAAACACTACACTTCTCCGAGAGTGGTTCGATAACTCCCAGGCCCTACTCTAAGCTCAGAATAATTTGTATTCATTTTTTAAAAACCACAGCTCTGAGTAATTCCGAGAGACTTAATGAATACAAGCCTTGGACCCTTTCATAATCAAATGTGGGAGTAGAAATAATTGCATGAGATGTTTCACAGGGTTTTTTTTTTTTTCTAATGATTTCTTCAAAGTCTTACACACAGCACAAAAACATTTTTTTATCCTTGTGACCCATTTCGTGCGTCTCTATCTGCATGTTTTGTTAACACTAGCTAATTGCAACCACCAGGAAAACGGCAGGTGTCATTTTCAGGCAACTGTTTCATGATCTGATCTGTTCGACGGTGATTTTTACAGCCGGCTGTACAGTTGAAGGAAATCTTCCTGGAGCGATCGAGCCAGTTCTATTACTGCCCGAGACCTGAGAAATCTCCGACTCCGGATTAGACACAGGCTCCAGCTCCATCCCCAAGTGCTGGCATCTCAGTCCGCTGGAAGTGTTTAATGAGTTTAATCTTCCTGCAGTTGTTCTATCTCTGATTAACTGGGAGCCCGAGTTAAATGGCACATCATAAAATTTAATGACCTAGGTGTTATGTAGCTGCACTGTGCAGTAGCCTGAACTCTTATCTGGCGAGGCTTTGTTGATGCTAAAATGGATGGAGTCAGTGGGGTAGGACAGATAGAGAGGAGATATACGCGTATGAACTCACTCACAGACGCCCAGGGAGGCTGTGCTGGGGTAAAGATGGATGAATTTCATGCAGGTGGATAGATGGAAGGAAGATACACATACATAAGGTCAGCATGAGACTTTGGGGAGATTTTTTTTTTTTTTCTTTTGAAGTAGAAGAGACTGGATAAATGGAGGGAAGATACACACACACACACACACGCACACACTAATGCACACACATACCTAGGAAAGTCTATAAAGAGGAGGCATGTTGACAAGGATTGGATGGATGACCGTTTTCTCGCTTTTTCTGTATCTCGCTCACACACACAGACACACACACACACACACACAGAGACACAGACACACACACATGCACATCATTTGATGAGCACTGATTTATAAACCTAATAGGACTGGAAAATGAAAGAGAAGTTAGACCTAAACACATTTTGCTTTATCCGTGTGGTCGTATGTGTGTGTGTGTGTGTGTGTGTGTGTGTGTGTGTGTGTGTGTGTGTGTGTGTGTGTGTGTGTGTGTGTGTGGACAAAAGAAAGAAGAGGGGAGAGGGATGGATGCCAATACTTGTAGTTGTGTATCTGGCCATTGATTGATTGATGTATAGTTTGGTTAATGATTTAAAAAGTGATGGATGGATTGATTAATTGACTGACTGATTGATTGATTTACTTTGATTAATGGGTGGATTGAATGTAAAATTAATTGATTAATGGATTGAAATGATGGCTTAAAATCTGAACTGTCTCTCATTATTCCAGCACCACGCAGTAAATTCACAGACACATGATCCAGCCTGGTGTTTGTGTGTGAGATCTGTCTTATTTCAGAATTTAGTTTCTGTAAAACTGATTTTCCAGTGTCACATGCGCACGTGTGATACTCCTGCATGTGCCAATCAGGAATTAGGGAGAAAAACCTTTATAAATCAATCTCCTGCAGTCCTTAATCCTGTAAAGTATACAAGCTGTGTGAAGGCTGTGTGTGAAAGGAATGGCCAGAAAAAAAGAATCATGGCCATTCTGTTGATGGTCACGCTTTCAGTCACAATGTGAGCATTAGCATTAGCCATCTCACCGTCTCCATAGAGGAAAACAAGGCCCATGACCATGCAGAGCGGGTGAATGTTGAACTGCTGCTCCGAGCCATCCCAGGCGTAGCCCCCGTGGTAGTGACCCATCCACACGCCTGTGATCACCAGGAACGCCACTCCCAGCACCTGAGAACAGGCCACGTAGCACGGCAAAGCCCGAAATCCAGCCCAACCCTCCATCATATCTACAGAGAGACAAACAGAGAGAGGCAGAGAGAGAAATGAGGGTCACAGGGTCTTTAAAATCAGATCATTTACAGGGACTTGTACTGCAGCTGCCCCACACCAAAATCCCATCTAATCTGATTTAATATCTGAATATCCATGTTGGCCTACACTAATAATCCACACAATGTAGTGACCACCTCAGAGTGGACTATTCAGTCTGGAGTGGTTTATTCCTCTTATACCACAGTGATTCACTAACAGTGACAATGTCTCTCTCTCTCTCTCTCTCTCTCTCTTTTCTGAAAGAAAACCCCCACAGTGAGCAGTCAACAGTAATTAAGTAAAGAAAGTCAGGATTCGGTTTGACTACACTTTGCTTTTTTGTTAAATAGTCGCCCCAGGTTGGGACGATCCA
>JAOVVF010000022.1:8292304-8315284 GCA_028565595.1 Duopalatinus emarginatus
CAAATGTCTACAAAAATATTTATACTAAACACCATATAGGGTGCCTAAGACTTTTACACAGTACTTTGTGTGTATATATATATATATATATATATATATATATATATATTATATACCTTATATACCTTACAGCAATTAATAAGAAAGCATGCATGTAAATTCAGCATCTGTCTCAAGTTACTTGTGAACGGATATTGTTTATAACGTACTGTTCCTAAAACTAATCCTAACATACTCTGTGCCAGAACAACTGATGAGCCTATGCAAAAAAAAAAAAAAAACAGGTACTGAAACACTTTTTTCATTTATCGTGGATTTTATTGTTTTTAGTACTCAATAAGTATATTCTACAAGTCCAAAATATTTTCTGACTATTTTCTTTTTTCAACTTTTTTTTTTTGTAATGTTCATAAATAAAAATATAAAAAGTGAACAGTGAAATGTATGCTTTTGTATCTTTACTTAAAATAGAAAGATTAAACTGTACCAGATTCGTTGTGTTGTGGTGGATGTGGATGTGGATGTGGATGTGAGCGCCGCTGCCACACCTAGTAACCAGCAGTGTCACACAAAGCATCTATTAGATTAGGATGATATACGAGTGTGCTCCAGTGTGTGTAGGTGTGTGCATTTTTGTGTTATATCCAATATTGTCTTTAAGCATTATTGCAATATATGAATTTGTGTGTGTGTGTGTGTGTGTGTGTGTGTGTGCGCGCACTCATACATGCTATAACACACACAAGCAGGTGTGAGATGGTAAGTGCCTCAGGCTGAAAGAGAGAAAGAGAGAAAGAGAGAGAGAGTGGGAGTTCTGTGTGTGTATGCATGTGTGTGTGTGTGGTGTGGGGCGGGTGAGCGATGGCAGTCATTTGTGCAGACGTAGGGAAGACACTCCCCAGACTGACAGCCCCTGGGTCCCAGACTCCACTGGATTAATGACCGAGCCGTTGGACAGCTCCATGTAATGCTGATAAATTAACATTAGTGAGAAGAGGCAAGAGGGGCGGAGGTGGAGGAGCACTTTGGATGGAGGGAGATGGAGAGCAAAAATAGGCTTTCATTTGGGTTCAGGCTTTCTGCAAACTCGTTTATCATCTCGCCACTCGGTTCAGTGTTCGATCCCTAGCCAGGATCGTCATTTTATTTTCCAATTTCCATTCATGGCCTTTCTACAAAATTCCTTCACCTTTTCGGCGGTTGATGAGTGGTTGTTATGTAGTGATGGTGTTATAACATATTTTTTATATGTTTATAAACCTTTTTTTTGTTTATTTGCTTGAGAAATGTCAGGACTCTTTTGTTCAACAGCTTTTACCATTAAAATGATGAAATGTGTGCGGGGTTGAGGGTTAATGGTGTGCGCTTTCCATCTCGGTTCTCACGGTGGGTTTAACAGATATAGGGAGTAAATGGAAGATCCGTCTTCATTTTTATTTGACATTATGAAAAATTTGCAGCACTTATCATAAGCCAGCATGATTTTGCAACACAAAGGAATTAGCAGAATGTACTCCAGCTGTCAGCGCGATCATTTGTTTTATTTGTAATACCTCCCTGCTCATTTAATTCTTTCATCATTTATTTACGTATACACAATTACTGACTTGATTTATATTTCTATATTTACTTATAATTATTATCATCATCAATTATTATTATTATTATTATTATTATTATTATTATTATTATTGTTATAAGTTGCCAAGCATTTTTTTTGCTTGTTCTTTATTATTATTATTATTATTAATGTATTTACTTTGTTTATTTTTTATTTACTATATATTTGCCCAGCCTACATTGTTATGGAATATAGATTTTCAGTCTCTCTCATTATAAAGTTGTGCGCATCATCAGCTGCAGCATTGCTTTATTTGTTCATGGAGACATTTTGTTCTGCTAAGACTGATGCTTACACAGGCTTCCTCTCAACACATTAATTTGTTTTGGATTTCACGGTGAAGTAACTTGCACTGATTATAATCCACAAAAAAAACCCCAAAAAAACCATGTATACCCACGAAACGGGTTGCAGAATCATTCTTTTTTGCATTCTGTGGATGGTTGGGCCACACTAGCGACCGTGCAGCGTTTTGAATGTTAGCAATCAATTAAATGAGGGTATTGGTTAAAAGTCGGCCCCGCTCACTGAACTGGTATAGTATGTACATACTGTGCCTATGTTATCATTCGTTTCAACTGTTTATTGAGGAGGCTAATAAGGAGCCAGTGCTACCAATCAACTAGGAGTGTTAACAGTCAATGACAAGGGTGCATTAGTAGAATCGCTGTCTCTCTGCACTCCAAGTAGAGCTGCTTTCTCCAATAAACTTGAAGGTTAGTAAGATATACCTTCCTCTGCCTGGATCTACAGTACATGTGTCTCTGACAGACCGCCAATGTGGTGTAATGTAGATGTTTAGCATAAATGTTTTTAATAGCAATAGCTTTCTTGCTACATAGTTCACTTAATAACGACAGGAATGAATGAGAAGAACATGCTAAGTACAGTAGGTACCGAAGCTTAACTTTAACCCTAAACATAATCATAAACATAACTCTAGCAAACATAACAAGAGACATGGATGACAAGAACATACTGACCCTTTTAGTATGCACAGAAGGTGCAATGGGCCTTCTATGAACTGACAACGCCCATTCAGTGGAATGTAGGGCAGGGTGATATGGACAAAAAAATCATATCCTGATATATTTTAGCAATATATGATGTGATATTATATACGCTGTGAAAAATAATGTTTATACAATCTGTTTTATGAACAGAACATTTAGTTGTATGTGTTACATCAACCTTATCTCTCAGTATAGTTCAAATGAAAATGAAATGTCCATGTTTAAATATGTTTAATACAAAGGTTTTCATTGGTGTATTACATATTTGTTATAACAAATATGCTATAACAAAAAAAAAAAGCAAACCTGTATGGTCGCTGACAATGTAAATAACTAATTGAAAAATAAACGAAATAAATAATTACGTCTCTTACAAGTCCTCCACTTTTTTACAAACTAACTCCTCATACCGCTGTGTTACTCACCTCCAGCATATGTCTGTGTGTATGTGAGAACGCGGGTGGGGGCGGGGCTCTGAGCAGAGAGAGATAGAAACCGTGTGTGGGGGCAGGGCTGTGAGCAGACTGAAGTAGACTCAGTAGAACAGACTCATAGTGAGAGAACAGAATGAGGCTCTGCACAAGATTTAGATTTATCGCAATTTTAAAACTTTGTGTATCGATATGAACAATACACAAGCCCCCCAAACCATGGCATCCAGGGAGCAGTTGGGGGTGTCTTGTCCACTGAGGAAATCTAACTCAAGACCTTCTGGTCATAACACCGGTTCCCTAACCACAAGCCAACAGCTAGCCCCAGTGTACATGCAACTCACTGCTAATGTCATAGAACTTAACAGTTTGTACAGAATCTAAAATCAGAATGAATTTGTTTCGATTTGATAAAAGTCTATATACATATACATCGCATACATACAGAAAATCCCACACATTCCATATATACATCCCAGAGAATATATTAAAGGTCTTGGATTCATCTAATCGAGTGTACAATTTACAGGCTTTTGTATATACAGTCTCTCTCTCTCTCTCTCTCTCTCTCTCTCTTTCTCAATTTTTATCATTTTCCTGTTCTCAAAATATTTTTTCCTCCAGTCCCAGTTCTGTTAAAAAGCACAAATGATTACCCATGTGGCTTTGCAGCAGTTCAGAACTTCACACACTGACTTGGCACGAAACACAGACCATTAGGTGACCTCACAGTGCTCTCTCTATCAGAGAGACAGCTGTGGTCAGAGAGCATGTCAACAAAAGACATAACTTGCTGTAACTGGGACAGTGTATGTGTGTGTGTGTGTGTGTGTGTGTGTGTGTGTGTGTGTGTGTGTGTGTGTGTGTGGGTGTGTGTGTTTACAGAGGTTGAAGGTTTGCCTTTTCAGTTGCTCTAAATCTGATAGAAGTCAGTTAAAACACAAGTGGTCATACACTTCACAAATTAACTGTCCTGTTTGTCTGTTAATCAGCTCTGTCATAAAACCTCTCTGTCAGTGCCTCGTCTCAACCACTGACACAGGTATCCCCGCTATTACAGAATCCCAGCTTCCAGAAGTTGGCCATGTCCAGCACCATGTCAACCTGTTTTCTATCAACCTTGTTATCCAAGTCCCTCTGTTTGAGGCCTGTTGAACGATAATAATGATAATAATAATAATAATAATATTTACTTTTGGATAAAATTGATATTTCGCTTTTTTTTGTGTTGCAGAAGTGGAAACGGACTCAAAAACGTTTTTTACTTTATTATTTCCTGCTAACCATATATATATATATATGAGATTATATCTAATGCAATATTTTGTATTTGTCTGCTTATCTGCTTTGTCTGCGGATGTGTTATTACAGTGTGTATTGGTGCCATTATCACTGGAGTGTTAATGTGTTTCTCTGCATTACCCATATATAAAATACAGCCATCTGAAAATAACCATCACCTCTCTCTCTCTCTCTCTCACACACACACACACACACACACACACATACACACACACACTGTGTATACCCTTGGTTGTAAAATACATCTTGGGTGATTAGACCACTAGACCACTATTGGACTACCGAGCCACATCACCTGTGTCTATAGTGAGTCTCCCAGGAGTCCACCTGACTGCTTGTGTTCAGAGTTTGTTACCGTCATTTCAAGTATTGTGCACAGTTATAACGTCGCCCTCTGTTGCCTGTTTTGTTTAGCATGGGCTAGCTAAGAGCACTAAATGTTACAAGAACTAATATTCATTCATCCATTCATCCATTTATAAATTTATTTGTTATTAACTAAGCTACGTATCCTTCTACTAGGTCATGATGGGTTGCTGGAATCTATTAAAGCACTGATTAGGTAGAAGGCAGGAAAACACCCTGGACAGGTCACCAGTCTATTGCTAGCCAAACAATCAGACACACATTCTAAAGTGACAGTGCTACTCGCTCCACCAAATTGCTGTCTCTTAATATACATTTATACAAGCATTTATACAAGCTTTTGAGATTGGCAGGACAAAGTCTTTGAAAAAGATGACTTTTCTGTTACATCCTTTTGGGGGATGCATCAGGATCAATTAGCATTTACATTTACATTAAGCATGAGGTCAGATGTGTTCCTGACCACCTCAGCTGTAATCAGGTCTCAGTGCGACTTACATTTACATTTACGGCATCCAGAGTGACTTACAAGGTTATTGGTATTACAGGTAGACCAACATAGTGTTAGGAGTCTTGCCCAAAGACCCTTATTGGTGTAGCACAGACTGGCTGGGAATCGAACCCGGGTCTCTCACATGGGAGCCAATGATGTTACCACTGTACCGCACCAACCTACGACTTGGTGGACAAGCCGTGTCCACTTTTTATCTGAAGGTTTAAGACCTGTATTAAAACCAAGCGTGAACAGGATCTCTCTCTCTCTCTCTCTCTCTCTCTCTCTCTCTCTCTCTCTCTAGCACATACAAGGTTCTATAGACTCAATGCTGTATTCTCCTCTGGCTCACAGTAATTTCAATTTGAGATCACGTAATTATGAATTTGTTCCACATCGTAGCTGCTAATGTGCCCAGTCTATGGCAGTGCATATAAAAACCAAGTGTGTGTGTGTGTGTGCACATGTGTGTGAGTGTGGATTGAATTTAAAAGGAAAACAAAAAAAGAGAGAGATGCGTCTGTGCAGTTGATGGAGGAGATTAGGTTAAAAAGCACTTAAAGTCCATTAGGATTTCTTTTTTTCTTTTTTTTTTTCAGCTCAGTCCTTCATGTACTGTTTACTGTTTACAGCACATTATATACCATAAAATTTTTCCATTTACTGTCATGATGTGCATGATGTACAGCCACAGATCAAACTTCCACACAACCACTGTGCTGGTCACATACGGCTGTGGTGCGGTGGTGGGCATGTGGATAAGGATAAAGCCCTTTAACCAGAAGGTCAATCCAGCAAGATGCAAACTAAAGTGCCCTTGAGCAAGACACCTAATTCCTAATTGCTCCCTGAGTGCACTGGATAGGGTTGCCCACCACTCCAGGCAAGCGTGTTCACTGCCTCCTATTGTGTGTTTTCACTAGTGTATGTTTTACTGCACATATGGGTTAAATGCTGAGGTTAAATTCCTCTGTGTGCAAGCACAGTGGTCAATGAGTGGTTCATGTTCATGTTTCACTTTTAGTTACACACCCATGTATTCAGTACACTATTTGCATGTGAGATCCCATTAAATAATAACACGCACCAGACTCTGTTATATATGAAACTTTTTGCATAGCTAGAGGAAGGGGTGGGGGGAGGAGGTTTTAGGGTGGCATGGAGGTGATAGAAGGGGGCAATTGTTTGGATTTACAAGGTCTGAATTGTGTACTTTCACTTATACTAGAGCTGCCAATGATTACATTTAATGCTGTATGTATTAATGGTATTAGAATGCTTAGCATTCATTAAACACATAGGGAGACATTTTGAAGTATGCGAACATGGCACACTGTGGTCTGATAATCTATCCTATAATTCATCCAATAAGCTGTTTGAATCTGAGGAAATAAAATGGCAGAATAACCAGAAAATTAAAAACATGACTTTGGTAAGATGGTGGACGTAGTACATCCAAGATTGCTTTCATACTACACACTAACAAAAGAGCTCACTACTCGAACAGGATCCAATCTAGTACATACTGTTTAAGTGTACCATTTTGGAAGGAGCCCTAGTAGTACATTTTTTTTTTTTAATCAGTCAATCAATCTATCACCAGTGCACTTTCCAGTTTTCATAGCTGTTGTTCCTTGTAGACCTATTATAAGACACTGATAATCGATAAATAAAAATAATGATTATGAGCATTTAAAAAAAAAAAAAGTAAATAAATAAAACAACAGCTGCAATACGCATAGATCTTGTCACCTTTTAACCAGACCAAGTTACAGTCCATATCATCCCGGTACATCCTGGAATCATGTTCAAAATGACAGTATCATGTGGTTGACCTGCGACTTCAGGGACAGTCTCTGTAGCCCTTATTACCACATGCTTTATTACCCATAAGCCTTGTCACCTTTCAGATACCTAGCTGTACTATGTGAAATGCCTTTTTTTCTAAATTAGATTCTAAATAACTTTATATGGTTCTTTTTTTACTTGTTTTTTCTGTTTTTTTTTTGTTTTTGTTTTGTTTTTTTTTGCAAAAGTGAAAAGTTAAATTTACAGTTATCTCAGTTATATAACAAAGAAACCCAACTGTTACACTCCATCCACTGGTTTCCTGTAGCTGTTTGCATCAGATTCCAAACATTGATGCTTGCCTACAAAGCCAAAAACAGACCAGCACCCACTTACCTCAAAGCACTTATCACACTCCACACTGCCCTCATTGCTCCATCTGATCCTCCAGCACTGCTCGACTGATCTCACCATCTCTCAGAGTACAAAAAAGACATGCATCAAAACTTTTCTCAGTTCTGGCATTTAGGTGGTGGAATGAAATGAACTTCCCCCATATTTCTGAGTCACTGGCAGTCTCTAAACAATGTCTGAAGACCGTCTTTAGGAAGTTCTTACATAAGGTCTTAAATTAACACTCTAATGCATGGAATTAAAATGAAAGGGATTTGTTGAGTTTGCTTGCGTACAAGAGGTATTTGACCTCCACATGTAATCCATCCATGCAGTAAAACACACACACACACACACATGCACACACGCACTAGTGGGGTAAACAGACTTGCCTGAAGAAGGGGGCAACCCGATCCATAGCACCCAGGGAGCAGTACGAGGTTAAGTGCCTTGCTTATGGGCACTTTAGTCATGTCTTGTCAATTGTGGGAATCAAACTGGCAAACTTCTGGGTACAAGGCTGTTTCCTTATCCACTGAATGGATTGTTGGATGGATGGATGGATAGATAAATAGATTTATTTCTCTTAGTCTATGACCGGATCAGGAAGTAATTACTGATAGAGACTTCAAAGCACTTGTGCAAGTCGCTCCGGATAAGAGCTGTCGAATACCATAAATGTAAATGTATGCACTTGAATGATAAGGGCCTTGCCTAAGGGCCCAGAGTGCAGATAAAGTATTTCACTTTCAAGACATTGATTAGTTGTGAGCTATTCCAGTTAGAATGCATATCTTATGACCACAACACCATGGGGTTATGTATGAAATAACTCGGGTTCTATGCTGTGGAGGCTTTGATGTTCCGAATACATTTAATGACTTTTTATTTATTCCGTTTAAATCTTCAGGTTAAACCTGTCAGCGTGTGAAATACTAAAAAAACACATAAACATATCACTAACCATGTCTGGTGTCTGAATCTATTTCGATTGACCCCCAACAGCAGAAAAATTACTTTAAAAAAGGTTTTTCAGCCCTATGTAGCTCTACACAGGAGTCCACAGCCTTGAATTCCAGTTCCCAGGATCTTCAGCCTCCAGACAAGATGGCCACGCCCTTTTCTGACATTTACAGCATTTGGCAGACGCTCTTATCCAGAGCAACTTACAAGGTTATTGGTATTACAAGTAGGCCAGCGTAGTGTTATGAATCTTGCCGAAGGACCCTTATTGGTGTAGCACAGACTGGCTGCCCAGACCGGGAATCGAACCCAGGTCTCTCCCATGGGAACCCAATGATGTTACCACTGTACCACACCACCACATTAAGTCCTCAACCGTTCTCAGTCCTCTGAGTTATAGTTCTGTTTATTCCCAGCTTCATTGTTTCCAACTGGTTAGAGTTTAACCTTGCCTTTGTTTGTGTTATTTATGCCTATTGTGTTCCATGTTTGACTTGCGAAGTATCGCATGCCACGCTGCCATTTACCAGGCTAGTTTACACATCTTAGATTCCACTTCTGTCTCTTTGCCTGTATTCTGATTTTAATTTAATTTCTTGCCAGTTTAGGCCATTTGTTAATTGACTACTTTCCCCTTTACCTTTGGACATGACCTGTGTTTATGTCCTGCTTCAGTGAGTCTGTGTAAACACGCATATCTCACACAGTTCAATACGGTTATAAATAAAACAAAATGTATCATTTGTTTTTATATTATTGCACATGTGGTGAAAGGTTAATGGGTTGACGAACTATGGATTTAACCTTGAGCTAGACAAATAGATAGTAAATAGAAAGAGTAGAATGGAAAGAAAAGCCAGAGAACATTCATTCATTTTTCATAAACTTACCATGCTGTCAGTGCTGGTCACGGAGCTGGAGCTTGTTAAAGAGATGGATTTTGGTGAGTGTTTGGATAGGTTTGCGATGTGAGGAAGAACGAAACACATATCATACTTATAATCGGTTGTACTAGTATGTAATGCATTGTTTTATGGAGTTACGGAGTTACCTTGGTCAGGTTTTCCTAATCCACCTCTAGGTGCCTCGGACAGAATTGTGATATTCATTGGTGATAAGTGATTCATTTGAATTTCATACAGATTCAGGACCTCCAAAGTTCCACTTGTAATCATAAAAAAATGACTGCAATTATTACAATAACTACAATAACTATTTAAAACAAGTGAAATGTATTTGCTTTATGGTTGTGTAAATGTGACAATGGCTGCTGAAGTACAGCAATGCTTTGTTTACAGGTCATACAACAACAGCTAAGTGTCCTCAATATCAAGTATTAGACTAGAAATCTGGAAAAATCTGATTCTCGGGTGCTTCATTAGACAAAGGTGTCACCCTGCAACGTCAATATTTTGCTGTTCCGTGATGTTTTTATTATTACTCTTATTATGTTTCTATCACTACTGTTCAGTGTAGTGTGTCTCAAAGTGGTTTTCTCAATGTTTCAATGTTCAGTCATCATCTTGAAGAATGTGAAATAATTATTAAGATATTGAGTGACTGAATATACAGACAGTAGTGTTGGGGTAACTAATTGTCAAGGAAAATAATTGTTTATTATGTGACTTGAGTGGCTTTTTGTAAATTGTCTTAAAATATTGGTAGTCACTGGTAGTCAAATGGAATTGCTTATTCGGACTCGTTCCCTAATTTGGTATCTCTCTAAAATACCTGTCTAATAAAGCTAAATTACAAGTTTGTAGTTTTCACACTCCATCCACAATCCCCGTAACACACAAAATAAATCAGAATTGTACCACCAATGATTCAGAAGAGTTTTCAACGTTTCAAAGTTATCAAATGTCATAGATTTAGTGGTCAAATAAGGGGAAAAGTGTTAAAAAGATGTGACACTCGACAAAAAGGGTTTTACCCTAACCTCTGGCAAGGACTTTTATTATTTAAAAAATATATATTTTTTAATGCTGGAAGTATTTTCTAATCACATCCTTTTAGTGATTTTAAAATAATAATAATAATAATAATAATTATGTATTATAAACGAATTTGCATATTTCTTAATTAATTTTCTTTTTTTCTTTTATACCTGTAAATATACACTTTGATATACAGCGTGTAGGCTGTAAATCTACACTTTGACACTTTACTGATATAATTATAATTGCTCAGTTCTTATACTTGCCTGTCCACCTACCTGCAATGTTGCAGTGTTTTGAGGGACCACTGAAGAAATGTTTATTGAACTATTGCACATTTTTCCAATGTTTAATTACAGATTGATTTGTTCTAAACAGCACCATAAAGAATAGTGAAGTTCGTTTATCTTTTTTTCTGATGTTTTGTAGCTGTTATTCCAGTACATTTGTTTGGGTTTTAGAATGCATCTTAAACGTAAAGTAATTAGTAATCGGATTACTTTTTCCAGTAATGTAATCAGTAAAGTAATCCCATTACAATTTTAAGTTAAAATTAAATAATGAGTAATCAGTAATGGATTACATTTTTTTTAGTAATCCTGACACTGACAGTGATGGCTGTAATCCATTCATTAAGTTTCTGAATTGAAAAACCATGTCTGTGGCATTTAATGCTGTGTATTATACATCAAAATAAAGTTGAGAGCTCTCTACATAAACAGCATTTTAAGTTATCCCATGTGTCCTCTCCATAAGAAAGCCATCTCAGTTCTTAGATGCCTCAATAAGATACGGTCAGAATAAGATACCTTACTCTGTTTTATTCTGACTGTATATATTCTGAGTATCAACTGAGTTCTATATGCTTCATTGCAGCATTCATTGCAGCACAACATTTTTAACAAAAACACTCTAATATGGTGGACAAAGTCGGCAGCAAAAAATGTTTTTTTTTTTGTTGTTGTTGTTTTTTATGTAAATAATTACCTTTAAATAATTGAAATTAGGAAAGCTTTTATAAATGTGTATGAGAGTAATTTATTTGCAATTTCAGACCTTAAACATTTTCAATACACACAGGGAGACTGGCATTCTAGCAGGTTTTGTCGACTTAGCCCATTGGTTTGAATAGCCTAAGGCTAACACAGTTCGCTTAGTAAGCAAGCCACTGTCTAACCAGAGCATCTCAATAATCTGCCACCTAAAGTTCAATGTCAGTTAGAATCCTCTCTACTTGGGCAGCTGTCTAGTTATTCAGTGGGCAGCAAGAAAACTCATTAGGTTTTGAAACAGACAGCAAGTAGTCTTACCTTTTCCCTTAAAATTGTTTTGCAAAATATTTGTATTGGTTTTCTTATTATGTCATATATAATGACATCAACAAATGGCAAAACAAAAAAAAACAAAAAAAAAAAAAAACCCAAACAAAACCAGAAGTGGCCTTTCTTAATGACAACCGAGTTGTTTTAAAATATTCAAGAAAAGGATTCCAAATTTTATAACATTTAGCGGTAGAGCCATGTAAAGTAGCCTTCATCATCTCCAGCATGGAGTAGGACAAAAGATCACTCAACCAGTGATAAACTGTGGGAGGATTGAAGGATTTCCATTTGAGGAGGATCAGCCTCCTAGCCAATAGAGTGGCAAATGCTATAAAATCAGCCTTAAGCTTTGGTATCACTAGGGTAGAGGGTAGCACTCCAAATAGGATAGTTACTGGGATCGGGTCAAAGGGGACATTTAATACAATAGATCGAATATTGAAGATTTCCGTCCAAAAGTTATGGAGAGTTGGACAAGTTAGAAAGATATGAATTAATGAGGCTGAAGCTTGCTGGCATCAATCATAGAGGGGGTCTATGTGAGGGTAAACCCTAGAGAGCCTCTCTTTACTCCAGTGAGTGTGATGGAGAATTTTAAATTGTATTAGTCTGTGTTTAGCACAAAAAGAGGAGGAATGGACTCGATACAAGATTCTCTCCCAAATATCCTCACCAAGAACACCCCCCCCCCCCCCCAAGATCCTGTTCCCAGAATGTTTCCTTTTCCCTTAAAATTGAAGCAAAATATTACTTTAAAAAAATCCCTTCGATCTCATTTACCCCATCTTTGATCCATCAGTTATACACAAAATGGGCCCCCATGATGCACACAGTACCATATGGTATAACACATAGTATAAGGCAATTAATTAACATTAGGCGTATTTAACATATAACATAAACATATGTTTGAACAGTTGCACTTTCAGGACTCTCTGTTCATTGCTCAGTCTTAAACCATTCCACTTTTCATCTTTTCATATATTATATTATGTTTATTGTAATTAGCAAATTTAGTTTAATTAAAAAGTTACAGTTTGGTATTATTTTGACTCTAATATATTTGGGAATACTAGAGATACTCTGAACTTTTTAAGAAATGCATTAATGACAGCTGTGTTTAACTAAAAACAATTCTCTGGTGACTGTTCATGATGATCCAAATTAATATAAAACAAGACAAAACAAAAAGTGTTCATCTGTGAAAGTTTTAATGCAGGTCATACAGGTTCGTCTGGATATCTAATAGTTGACCAAACATGTCTTAAATTGTAAAATGTCGTCAGAATATTTTCAGTATTTCAGCCTTGTTCCTTCAATTTACATCTCAGACTTATTATTACTTGTTTTTCCCCCCAATGTCCTTATGTATTAAATGTCTCAAGTAGTTGGATGGCAATTACATGTGACCTAAACTCTGCACTGAGATACTGAAACAGCTCAGATCATTCAGCTCTGTGGTGCGGGTTGTTTTACTTGTCAAGTAGTAGGACTCATCTAGTGACCTTTCTCAATGAAAAATAAATAAATAAATAAAATAAAAAACTTTAGTATCTTCTTACCTGCTAATCTTCAGATGTTTAGCAATGACACTTTATTATACTTTATACTATAGGTACATTTAATGCCACTTGCTTTCCAGACATCACACATCTTGTGTAGGAAGTAGGGATATAACTGTATATGAACATCTTATTCAATATATCTTATTGAACGGATACAGATACAAATAGGAAAATTGTGCCAGAAAATTCACAGGGATCTGGTTGAGACATGTTCTGTACCATAAAACATTATAACATTCATTCATCTTTAGTAACTGCCTGGGCAGGTTTGTAGCCATTTTAAATATTAACACAAGTTTAATGATTTTAATTAATACAAACTAAATTCATGTTTAAAAACATGTTCTGCCAACGTCTTAATTTACGCTAGGCCATCATCAATTCTGATTTTAATCTGAATACAGATACAAACATTTGCGGCATGACATGTATAGAGAGAATGACATACTATATGAGCTTGCGGTCATCCAGATCATATTGAATCGATGGTAGTATTGAACTCAAGGTGACTGGATTTTCCTTCTAATCATTTTGTCACTCATCCAGTGGTCTTGATCAGTTCTGTAACCTTGAGCACTTATTAAGCTGCTTGGATAAGCTGCGACATGTCTACAAGGATTTTAAAGTCCAGTCACCTTGGCTTACTTTTCCATCCAAGTGTGAGTGTGTGACAACGTTAGAGCAGTTACCATTTTCACAGTGTGAGAGTGGATGAGAATGGGGGAACGAGAACAGCGGTTATTGCTTTGTTTGCAATCAAACAGCCGAGCATGAATGTTTGATGGCACTTCCTGCTGACCCGAACTCTGTGATGAGAAACCAAAACAGTCCTGATCGTTACGGCCTGTCGGTTTTCTTGACTAACCCAAAGCGTTTTGTCTCTGTGTGTTTTGCCTTATCAGTGGGAGGAGGTGAGTGGTTATGACGAGAACCTGAACACCATTCGCACGTACCAAGTGTGCAACGTGTTCGAGTCGAGCCAAAACAACTGGTTGGTGACCACGTTCGTGCGACGCCGCGATGCCCAGCGCGTCTACGTGGAGATGCGCTTTACAGTACGCGACTGCAGCAGCATCCCACGTGTCCCCGGGTCATGCAAAGAGACATTCAACCTGTACTACTATGAGAGCGACCAGGTAATCGCCACCAAGGGGGCCACCTTCTGGACAGAGGCGCCCTACCTCAAGGTGGACACTATTGCTGCAGACGAGAGCTTCTCTCAGGTGGACTTCGGAGGACGCCTCATGAAGGTCAACACAGAAGTCCGCAGCTTTGGGCCGCTTTCCAAAAACGGCTTCTACTTGGCCTTCCAAGACTACGGCGCATGCATGTCTCTACTGTCCGTGCGTGTCTTCTACAAGAAGTGCCCGAGTGTCGTGCAGAACTTCGCAATCTTCCCTGAGACTACAACCGGGGCTGAGAGCACCTCGCTGGTGATTGCTCGTGGTTCCTGCATCCCAAACTCGGAGGAGGCGGACGTTCCTATCAAACTCTATTGCAACGGCGATGGCGAGTGGATGGTTCCCATTGGCGGATGCACTTGTAAGGCCGGCTTTGAGCCAGACAACGGCAATGTCTGCAGAGGTAGGAGGCCAGAAAATGGCACTGTTTTTTTTTGTCGAGATTACTATAATGGTTTTATTTGATCTTTTGTGTTACGTTATACTCGCATAATAAAGGGAGTCTGTAAAATAATGCATAATGTACAGAGAAGCAGTTAACGAAGCATAAAACTGCCATTTAATATGTTTTTATGCTACATTTATTATGCAGCACTGATTCTCATAGCGTTTTGGCAGGACTCCCTACCTTGCATATTAATCCTCGGATACTACATTACCCACACGCATTACACAAATATTTCATACAAAAATGAGTCCAGTTGGATAGCTTATAGTGTGTGGGATCTGATGTCCTATTGCTTACCTACTAATAAGACTTTAGGGGGAAAAAAATAGCATAAATAGCATTCTGTCCACTTTTGCAGGGATTCTACATACATCTAAAACAGTACTGAAGAGATGAACCACACGTCCAAAATGTATTCCCTCAATAAGTGATTTAACTGTATTGGTGGAGAGTGCTGTTCTGCACAGTTATCTCCTTTAGGTGTACGATTGGATCGAGATCTGGTGACTGTAAAGGCCATAGCATAATTTTCACATCATTTTCACCCTCATCAAACTATTCACTGACCCGACTTGACACTATGAATGGGGACCGAGTGTTCCTGGAAAAAAACATGCCCATTAGGGTCGGAATGTTTCATTATTAGAGAACGATGAATAGCCAGAATTATTGTGTATTAATTTGCAGTGGTGCTTTATTCTAAAGAAACAAGTGGACACAAACTATTTCATGAAAATGTCCCCCATGGCAAAATAACCCTTGCGGCAAAATGGTCCCAACAGCAAAATACCACCCACAGCAACACGTCCCCTACAGAAAAATGTCCCCTCCAACTTAGCAGGTTTTTTTTTTTTCAATTTTTTTTATTATTATTATTTTTTTTTTAACATGAATCTGTCTACACTATATAGACAAAAGTATTGGGACCTCTTAATCATTTAATTCAGTCATTTCATTTAGTCATCAAACACCTTGGGGAACTAGAATGGAGACTGTGAGCCAGGCCTTCTTGTCCAACATCAGTGTCTGAACTCTCAAATGCTTTTCTGGATGAATTGGCAAAAAATTCCATAAACACACTTCAAAATCCTTCCCAAAAGCTGCAAAGTGAGGACCAACTTCATATTATGCCTATGGATTTAGAAAGGGATATCATAAAATCTCCTGTAGGTGAAATGTGTAGGTGTCCCAATATTTTTGTGTATGAAGTGGATCTATCTATCTGGATGCGGACCATGCTGAACTTTAAGGTAGTTATCATAATTATGTGTGCAGCATGCTTTAGCCTGCTCCTAATTGACACCTCTGGATTTTGGTGGTTCGGCTTGCATAAAGCTGAGAAACATCTGGTCATCCACTTTCCCTCAGAGAGCACAGAGCCTCACAAAGACACACACACACACGCTCGCACACATACACAATCAAACCCAAGGCAAACTGACAGTGACTCATAACCTCAACTCTCCCAATATCTTCTGAACTGATGCACTTTCTCACTATTCCTTTAGATATCTGTCTACTTTCCTCTATCGCTCTCACACACCCACGCAGTCATATTTTGTCTCCCTAGGTCTTGTGATTATATATATATTTATATATCTGATCCTTCACTCAGGACCCGTGCCGCAACACTGAATCCCCCAGGCCGGTCTGTGACGCACAAACTGAGCATGCTCAGAGCTGATAAGATTGATTGACGGACATCTGCTGTGATCAATACTCAGATAGAGAGAGAAAAAAAGAGCAATCCTTGGGCTGGGAGAGGTCAGTGTTGAAAAGCGTAGCGGACATGTGTGCATTGACTCACACACAGTGGCACCTAGTCTATTCTAGTCCTCAGGCAAGGTTTTCTTATCACCAGAGTGATGCGCTGGACAACCTCCACAAAGCCATAAAAAAAGCTCTTTCTGCTCGGCGAGCCTTTTACACAATTTTCCCACACAGGGCATTTAGCACTACTCGGAGCAGTAGAACTAGTGCTTTGGGAGAATTCCGGGTGTGTTTGGGGAAAATCCTTTAATCAACTCCGTTCAAAGACAACTACTTAAAATATACAACATTCAGATGCTCTGAAATATTAATCAGTCTGTAATTTATTTTAGACAGGACGAAGGTTAGCTGTGGTGTTATACTGTGTGTGGGCCAAATGTAAATGCCAGACTTTCTAAATGTACTTAATTTACCATACTATTACAATGCTCACAAAGCTTCATAAGAGGAAAACGCACAGCACAGTATGTAGTACACAAAATCCTCCAATAATGCAGCTCGGCCACTGCAGTGCATCAGGTAGCACAGGCACAGACTACACAACTACATGTCATGTTTTAGGGTGCCATTTTTTTTTCTTATCTAAATGACTACATCAGCCATTGTAAAGAAGCCGAACTAAAATCACAACTCGGAGATGGCAGAGATGAAGGGCCAGCAAAAGCAGGCAGACAAAGTACAAGGGGTGAGCAGAGACAAGGTCAAAACTCAGGCATGTGTCAGAACAAAGGAAAACAAATCAACAAGGAAATAGGGGGAAAAAAGGCTGGAGAGACAAAAGCATGAGGAATGAAGAACAAAGATTTGGCAGGGTCTGAAATTATAGGAGAGTAAGTGTGCATAACCAAATGACATCACAACAAACCCATGAAGACCGTGTGACAGTCTTCGCTTATGTCCACAGTTGAGGTTTTGTATTGTCTGCTTTATTTCATTAATATAATGACTTTGACTTTGTTTTTAATGATTTTCATGAAAATTCTGCATGCGGTTTAACAAAATAGATCAGTGGTTTGAATTTAACTGGACAGTCTGTATATTTAGTTGCGTTCAAATAATGTGTTTGGAAGCCACAAAGTCGGTTTATAGCTACATTTACACACACTAACCAACTACCTTTGTATAGTCTCGTCTTTCTTGGCCAAATAAGTTTGAAGCTTGGTCTAAATGCACAAGTATTTACCAGTTTGTTGATTTGTAAAAAATAAATTTCAATTTATTCGTTTGTTTAAGTATTAGTTTAATTAAAATGCTTTATTATAAATAAGTATTTATTATTATTATTATTATTGTTGTTGTTGTTGTTGTTGTTATTATTATATAACAACAACAACAAAACTAGTAATAATAATAATAATAATAATAATAACAGTAATAATAATAATAATCATCATCATCATCATCATAATAATCATCATAATAATAATAATAATAACAAAAATATATTTTGGCAGTCTGTTATGATTACAGCCACGATAGTCACATCAGATAAATTACCAATGTGTTCCGGAGCCAAGCATTTTACCAGTTTATAACATCAGTGATCTCACTGCTAATTAACACATGAGAAATGTTGCTAATTTTGGGCATCCAGCACCACCTCCTTCATGGTTACCAGACTGCTTCATCTTAGCGAACCAGCTCGTTATATCAGTATTTCGCACTGTTGTAGGTTTATCCCTGGATTCTGCCACGACTGCATTTCTGAGCAGTTAAAATGGAGGCTGAGGGTCGGGAATTCTGAGGCACGTCTATAACATGGATGACAGAAAAGATCTAAGCACAATAACCCTGCATTCCTTTATAATCCCTAGATATGCATCTTATTTTTGGTAGTAAGGAAGTGATGACTTACTGGTTAAGGCTTTGGGCTACTGATCTAAAGGTCACAACTTCAAACCCTAGTACTACAAAGCTACCACTGCTGGATCTTTGTGCAAGGCACTTGACCAGTTTTCTTAAGGTGTGTGTGTGTGTGTGTGTGTGCGTGCACGTCCGTGCATGTGTGTTATAGAGTGAAGTAGCCATAGCAGTGGCTCCTTTCTGCTCTAATAATGCTGTTTTGCGCAGCAGGTCTCCGCTAATTAGCTCTGCTTTGATCTGAAGGCTGTGGTAACATGGTTTGATGTGGTAATGCACTACAGAAAGGCCTGAAGTGCTAGTGTACAGTTAATGAAGCGATAGTAAAGATTTAAAGGGTTTGCTGACATTATAAAGACAAAAAAAGTGTCTGCTTGAATGTTGATTAGCTTGTTCTGCTCATTTTTGCTTATCTTTGCATCCGGTATGTTTTTTTTCAGGGTCATATTTCCATCTCTGCACTGTGTCTTTTACTCACGCACACACATGGCAGCCGTGCCTTGATGTTAGGGAACCAGTCTTGTGATGGACGTTTGCCAGTTCGATCCCTGTACAAACACGACACGACTAGGTAGCTAAACCAACAAATGCTCCCCAGGTGCCATGGATAGGGTCGTTTCCTGCTCTAGGCAAGTGTGCTCACTGCCTCCTAGTGTGTGTGTGCATTCACTAGTGTGTGTATTACATCACGGATGGGATTAAACGCAGAGGTCAGATTCCCCTGTGTGCAAGCCCTTCACGTCACTTCACTTCACATACACACATTTGCACAAAGTTGTCATTATTCCGTTCCTGCTTAGGGGAGAGCCAATCCTCATTAACAGGTGTAAGTGTGTGTACGTGTTATAAATTTCTCCAGCCCTTCCAGATGTTGTGTCAGAAAAGATCACCCCCTTTAGGGCCAGTCTGGACAATCACCAGTGGCTATATTTCAATAAAGCTCCCACGTCCTCTGCTCTAACCACAACTCCCTATGTGGAGGCCATGTCAGATTAACGACTCTGCACACACGCTCGGCCTCGTTCATGAGTAATGAAGAAAGCTGCAGCCGGTCCATTCTGAGGCAACATGCGCAGATGTGAACATGACACCGATGGTGGTTATTGTGGTCAGACGTTTGGCTTGTTTATGCCTAAAGCTTTTCAAACGGCTCTGGCCGCAGGGCCGGATGCCAAGCATATATACATACATGCACGCACACACACACACGCACACCTTATAATTGAATGCGGAGTCTCTCACAGCAGGAGCTGTCTGTGGTCTGATTAATGCGCATTTGCGCTGAAGGAAGGCCGGAGACATACATATTAGTCAGTGGACTAAATAAAGCAGTATAATGCATCAATAACAGGTTTTTCAGACAGAATATAAGCAAATGCTGTTTTGCTATTGGCCCATGTTAATACCAGTACCGATGCCTTAATAAGCAACCTATTTAGTATCAATCAGTGCCATCAGAGAATATTCAGTTTTGCTCTGTTTATGCTTCCTCGGTTTATGTCAGACAGAGGAAATGCTTAAGGTACAGGAGAGCTTTATTAAAGTTCACAGGGAGAAAAATCCAAAAGCAGGGTCAGAAACAGGCCAGGGTTCAGACAGTCAGCAAACAACGTGAACCTGAGAGTGCTGTACGATATATGAAATGTCCATTCACTCACTAAGACAGCAAACATGCCCCTTTGGAGCCCTGCAGGGTCACATTGAGCAGAATTGCCCTAAAAAAATTGCCCCAACCTACAGGTTGGTTTTCTGTGGGCAAGCAGTAACACCATCTGCTGTGGGCCCTGCACAGGCTAACCATTTGAGATGCACGTTGGATTAGCGTGATTCTGCCCGTCTATAACAGTGCACCACAGTAACGTGCACTATAGTGTACTAGATAGTGAGTCAGACATTTCATACTGCCATTCAGCTGCAAATTTCAGACACTATATAGTGCCCTACAAAGTTGTTGCAGTACACAAGAGCTAGGTCTAATTCAGTGTCTGCAACCTTCAAAGGACACAGTCTGTGGGGGCATATGCTTTAAAGGCTGTATAGACTGCGTAGACCAGACTGAAATAGATTATCCTGTGTACGTCACTGGCACGCAATGAACCTTGGGATATATTGACTGGTGTAGAATCCACCCAATTGAACTTTTGATGTCAAGGAAAAGGAGGGCGTGTTTTTTCAGTCGCATATGAAGCTTCTGAATTGGGACACAGCTAAGCAGTACCCTACATCGGTCAGCTTAGACCATCATGCATTGCTGCCTGTCTTGTGAAAGTGTTTGAGTTTGCATTCGATCGCTTGCTCGTTTTAGCATACCGCTGCAATCCCCATCACGTTTAAATCTGAAGTTAACTCTAAACACACACTTATTAATTTGTTAATGTGATATTATTTGGCTGTTTAGGATTTTAGTTAGCTATAATATTGACACATCGGTTAAATTAAATTGGATACATTTCTGAGCCAAGCGCTGTATAACATCAGTGATTCACTGCTAATTAACACATTAGAAATATTGCTAATTTTGGGCATCCAACGCCACCCCCTTCATGGTTACCAGACTGCTTCATTTTGGCAAAACAGCTCCTAATGTTAGTATTTAGCATTGCTGTAGGATTATCCCTGGATAATTCCTGCATTCCTGAGTCATGTCTATAACATGAACAAGAAATGCACTAACCCTAAGCTCCATCAGAGGCCCTGAATATTTCTTTTTTTCTTGTAGTAGTAGTAAGGAAGTGGTGACCTTCTGGTTAAGGCTTTGGGCTACTGATCAGAAGGTCATGAGTTCAAGCCCCAATACTACAAAGCTACTACTGCTGGGATTTCCAGGCACTTGACCTGGAGCGCTTCATCAGGGCTGACCTCGTGCCCTGACCCACGCTTTCTAACGAACTCAAATATATGACAGAAACAGATTCAGGATCCTAGCTATGTAGACATTGTACAGCTAGAGAAGTTACATGTACACGTGTTTGTGTTGTACAGATTTATTTTGATATACTTATCCATAAAATAGCAACGCTGGCATCTGCGACGCAGATCTTCTGCCAAGACACAATTACGAATGCCTGGTGTATAATTACATAGCAGCGTAAGTGTCCGAAATATATCAGTGCCTGTCTGCCCTTATCCCCTAGTAAATGCTCTAATGTAGTACGAAATAGTGCATACATGACAGACTGAGTAAATGGATAAATAGTCAATCCAAACACAGCCCTGGTGAGCGCTGGGAATAGTACGTCTTAGTGGCCATGTTTGTCGGCTCCAAGGCATTGTAGAAACTGGCGTTTGGCCCCAATTCTGGTGCCCTGGCACTCATGACAGCATAAGAAATGCATACATAATGTTAGTGAGTGTATTAGCTTAGGTTTGCTTGGATTGAGTAGATATGCGCAGAGGAACGGCGGGTTTTCTTTTACTCCGATGTCCTTGTGCTGAGTTTTATACATATAAAGTTTTATTCGGTTACTAGTGAGTGATTTGCTGTATGGATGGGTTACATGCAGGTGTGTGTGATGTAAGCACTGTAGGTCCATCAGTTCACTTTCAAAACAACCACATAGATAGTCATGTTGGGTCGCCTGTTCATTAACGGATAAGTCTGAATCAAAAATGTGTCAAAAAAAAAAAAAAAGGTAACACTATAACGAACCTGTGAGTAACAAGAGACAATTTTGGATTCTTTAGCAACATTTATAGTGATAATTACACTAAAATGCAAGAAAAACTAAAACACGAGTCTAATACGTCGTAGGTTGTCATAAAGCAGACATGGGCAAACTACGGCCTGCGGGCCATATACGGCTTGTTGGGCTTTTTAATCCGGCCCGTCCAAGTTATATTATTTAATTAAATTTTAATATAATTAAACCTCCCTCATTTTACCTTTCCCTGTAATGCCCGTGTTTCCCCAATAGATGGCGCACCTCAAAGACATTGACCTTTGTTTAAGTGTGACGTGTTACTCTCTACTTCACTTTTCCGCTTTGCAGTTTGAGCCCTTCAGTACAAATGAGCGGACTGAAGAAAAGAAAAGTAGACAGTGAGTGCCGAGTGTTTTAGTGTGGACAACAAAATATTTTTTCGCTGAAGAAACTGTAGCGGTTTTTAAAGAATACAACATCAGCCGTCAATTTGCCACAAAACATGCTAGCTACGCTAGCAAACATTCTACACAAGAACGGGCGGCTACGGTTCAGAGATTGATGGCTAATTTACAGACTTAGCAAAAAAAAATTACAGACAAATTGCGATTCAAGAGTCAAGTATCAAGGCAAGTTTTTTGCTGGCATTCAAATTAGCAAAGGCTAGTAAGAATTTTTAAAAGAACGCATGGTTGAGACAGCAGGTCTCTTGTGTCCCGGGAGCAAATGCAAGTTTAAAAAAAACAGTTTATCGCGCACAGAAGATGCTAACGTTGTTTGGCTCAACCTATGTAGCTATGTGAACAGACTAAGCTCGCGCATATTTCTGTAGGTAATGGCAACCTACTTGCAGAACGGTTCACTATTCTGTTGTATTCCAAGGTGG
>JAOVVF010000022.1:8315384-8329001 GCA_028565595.1 Duopalatinus emarginatus
TAAGCTCGCGCATATTTCTGTAGGTAATGGCAACCTACTTGCAGAACGGTTCACTATTCTGTTGTATTCCAAGGTGGATGATCTCTGTGTTCCACAGCCCATTGTATGGCATCCCAGACATAGTTGATATCACTGAGATCTGCTCGATGTGAGTATTGAGTGCTACTTTAACCATAATTTGGCATCTCTAGATGTGTGTGGTGGCACATTGCCCTATTGGAAAAGGCCAAACATATCAGAATGTATGCAGGACACGAACAGGTTTAACTCGTCAGAAAAAAGGGGACACGTGGCGTTCACCTGTCAAAGATGTTTGTAGATAGATCCCATGGAGTTCCAGCTAAACAAAGCCCATACCGTTATGTAGCCCCCACCAGCCTATGTACTTCGTTTTTTTCTGGTACTCCAGTCGTTTTTTTTTTTTTACTCTCATACTCAGACAGTTGTCTTTTAACTCTCATATTATTCAATCACATGAGCCTTAAAGTAAAAAAAAAAAAAAATCATAATCAGTGTGCTGAACAGATGTGTGCATGCTGTGTTAAATGGGACACACACACACACATATTTTATGGGAACTGATCCACCAAATGTTAATTCAGGATCCTGTGAGACAAAAACGCTTCAGGCTTCACTGAACCATTAACGTCCTACATTCATTACTGAATAGGAGACTTTATGGAGACTCTTCCATCTCTACATAAAAAAAAAATTATAATAAAAAAAAAAATCAAGTCTGCTAGTACTTAGAAGGAGTTTTTAAGAGATCCGGTGATCTAAGCAACTGTGGAGTTGATACAGAGATATAGTTATGAAGCAGGTACAACGGAAAAACATAACCCTGTTGTTGCCCCCAGGTATAAAGCAGAAAAGCAGCTCCAGATGAAACCAAACGACTCACGAACAGCACAGCAACAAGTTTTTAATTCAGCCGATGCACTTCATTTCCTGCCAAATACATGCTGGAGAAACGAGGCGTCCCGCTGTTTTTCTTTCTAGCCGCCTGTCTGTTTCTCTTTGCCTCCTAAATCTTCTTGTTTTGCTGTCTCCGTATCTCTTGCTCTCTTTCCGTCTCCCTGGGAGGTGAGAGAAACAAAGCCGCAGAGTGCAGGCTCTAAATCAGGAGAGGCTTTTTAGTGGCTGGCTAATTATAGAGAGCGCACACAAACAGACGCCTCTTCTGTGTCTCCGTCAGGTCACTTTTTAAACGTTATTTATTTATTTACTTTGACACACGCTCGGAGAGACGTGGACGTCCTGCCGGCTCGGTGTCTTTCCTGCAGCTCAGGCTCACAAATGAGCCAGGGTTCTCGCTTAAAGACAAAACAGTACATCAGGGCACGCCGGATCATTCCGGGAATCAATTCAGAGCATTGATTCGAGCAGAAATATTTCCTTCCATGAATTTCTCCACTTGCTTGCGATTAAACGGGTTTAAATTACGCTCAGTCAGTATGTGTAAGGACTCCCAGGGAAAACACCACCTCCCAGGATTCATGGCTGCCGGAAGATCACTCACCTTAAATACTCGGGTTGCGTCCGAAATGGCATACTCCCGTACTACTTAGTATGCAAATCTAGTATGTGACACGCCGTAGTGTGTCCGAACACCTAGTACGTATCAGGCAGTCTGCGAAAGGTCCCCGAATATCGTTCTAGGTCGGGAGAGATTTGCTAGTACGCTCCGCCAGCACGCTATCCGAGCCTGACATGTCCCGTAATTCTCCGCGAGCGAGCTGAGAGCCCATTTGATCTGTAAACGAGATGGAGAGAGTTTATGATCTGTGTACGCTGAGCTGAGGTAACATTTTTAATTAAAAACAAAATTTAAAGTTAAATTAAAAGTGAAGTTTAAATAATTGTGTTGGACAGGGCTCCTGAAGATGGGGGGACTCAAGCGATGTGAAGTCTTGGGTCGAAGATTGTAGGTAAGATGGCGGATCAAGTGCGTCCGAGGTGGTGTTCATACTACACGCTCGCATACTAGAAGTGTATACTAGTTTAGGGGTTGAGCAGTACGTACTTGTTCCACACTGCTAGGTAGTACTCAAGGGTGCCATTTCGGACACAGCCTTAGTTTCCCACCCGTTCTTAGTCCAGAAAATGAGTTGTGGTTCTCCAACGTGTTTTATGTTCTTGATTTTGTTCCACTGTTTTGTGTTAACACTGTTTCTGTTTGGATAATTAAACCCTTGATTGTTGGGTTTTTCCTTTGTTAAGTATTTGGGGTTCCCTGTGAGCCTGTGCTAATCCAGGCTGTTGTTCTTTGAATATCTGGTACTGATTCTAGGTACTTATGAAAAAAAAAATATGAAATATGAAAAACATATGGGGAAAAAAATAAAATAAAAAAACTGGTCTCGTGACCGGAAGGTCATGGGTTCGATCCCCCCTTAGGGCAAGACATGACTGAGGTGCCCTTGAGCAAGGCACCTAACTCCCCTAACTGCTCCCCGGGCACCGTGGTTTGGGTCTGTCCCCCGCTCTGTGCAAGTGTGTTCACTGCCCCCTAGTGTTCAATGGTGTGTGTGTTTCACTGCACGGATGGATTAAATGAGGTCACATTCCTCTGTGTGCAAACACAGTAAGGCAGAAAAATTCTCATTCATTCATTCATTAGATTTATTTGTATTTATTGACTCGGATTCCTGCCCAGCCTCTCATAGCCTGATTCCCAGCCTGTTTTGACAACGCCTCAGGATTGTGTTTTGTACATGTTTAAACAGATTTTTCTGGATAAACACCTGCGTTTGTGTCCACGCCTGCCTCGACAAGTGTACATGACACCTAACAGTATGCATCACTGTATTTTTATCCTCAGAGTCAAAATAGAAATATAACCAAATGCAAATAAATGCTAATTTTTCTCAGGCAGAAATGTTCACAGAGCATCTGGTTGAGTCTAGAGGTGTGCATCAGGACTGGGATCCTAGAGGACACAACAAAAGTTGTGCAAGTGCGAGCCGTGCGTGTGAGTGGTCAGAGTGCATGAACATGTGCGGTACTAACCCTTCATGCTTAGTAACAACCCGGTCAGTTCTCAATAATAAAACCATAACTCTCGCTCATGTACAGGGGTGAGCCAAAACCTTCCCGTTGGTGGTCTGATTCATAATTGCTCTCTGCAAAACTTTGATCCAATATGGAGGCATGTTCCAGATGGCCGCCATCTTGAAAGCCTCCATATTGCATTAAGGGCAAGTTTTGCCTAATAGCCTAAAAGATAGGCCCCCTCACCCATAATTGCTGGGGTATTCAGATATGTCATTTCCCCTTTCGTTTCTGAAATTAAATGTATCCTGACTTTTGACTCACCTTGTATAATTGAGAACAATAACGAATCAGAATCAATTTCTTTGCCGAATGTACAGCATACACAGAAATTTGGCTTGGAAAAACAGTGCAATGAGACAAAATCTATCAGAATAGAGCAAAAGTGAGCTGTAAGGAAAAACACTGATTCCCAGCAAGAATGGCCAGGCAAGATGGCCGCGCCCAGCCCAAGTACTTCGGTTCCCATCTGTTCTCAGTCTCCAGAGGTTTAGTTGTATTCATTCCCACCTGTTTACGTTCTTGATGTTCTGTGTCTTCGCCCAGTTTCTGTTCTGTGTGTTAGCCCTGTTTTCTGTTAGGAAAAGCGAACTATTTGCCTACTCTGCTTAGCCTATTTAAGCCCGGTCTGTTCTGTATTCCTGGTTTCTGATCTTGTGTCTTGCTCAAGGACTACGATTTACTAGTGCAATCAAGACGTAAAGCATGATCTAAACTGATTTATTACCATTTATAATAAACTCGAGCAGCTTTGGCAACAGTGGGAAAACGGGCCGGACTGATAATGTTTTCTGTCAATGCAATATGGGGTTTCTTTAGCTGTGCATGAGTCAAGAGTGAAAGGGTTGTCTGTATATACATCTAGCATTTCAGCAAGAAAAGGCGGCAACCTATGACCAAGTGGGTTCACATGGGGCTTTACTTATTAGAAGAAACATATGAAATATGGCTAGTTTGTTTCATGCCATTGATAAACTTTTAGGATTGGCTAAGTTAGACAAATATCAGTCGATTGGCCATCGCAGCTGGCTGAGCTGAAAACTGGCCAATCCTGATTCTATCCCTATCCTGATTCTATCCTTCCAACTCTATTTATAATCCCGACTCGCAACAATCCCCTGCGTTCTAGATGAACAGCATCAAATAAAAGTGAATCGAGGGTATAGTCGTATCTAAAGACTCTGTCTCAGGCGTTACTTTATCCTCAAATTAGATTCAGCTTCATCTTGCTAGCCATATGGAGATCTCAGAAACAGATGCTTGCGTGTGAACACTGCTTGTGATCAGGATCTGAGGATTGTATAGTCTGAAATTGATCTGTATCTGGGACATAAGTTTTGTAGTAGTCAGTATGATGACTGATCCGGTATACCAGTTGTATATCTGTATAAGGTATAAATACTAGTACAAAGGACTTCAATGGGAGAAATCAACGTATTCCATAGAGAGTAAAAGATTAAGCGATGCGAGGAATAGTGAATTTGATTTGGTGTTGTGATAGCCATGCTGTGTGCCTGATACAACAAACCCAGTGTGACGTGGCTCAGCAACTGAAGATTCTTCTCGGCGTTCTCAGATTCAGCGACTTTTCATTAGTCTGCTCTATCCTCCAATGTAATCAGTAGATTAATATAAAGAGACAAAACCTTTGTCAAAATACAAAGTCAGCTAATTACTGTGTAGTTTGTGCTCCAGAGGAAGGAAATAAAAAATAATCAGAAAAACAGATGTTATTTCCTTTTTCTTTTCCCTCATTTGCATTCTATACTTTTGACTGCATTAAATAAACTCTGCTTTCTACATCTATCAGCTGTAATGTTAAAACCAAAATAGTTGCCAACACAGCTCTGATCTGTCTCCATAGACATGGACTCAACAAGACCTCTGAAGGTGTGCTATGGTTATCTGTGGCACCAAGATGTTAGCAACTCATCTTTCTATTGGTCTTCTGGGATGTGGGATTGGACCAGACAGGCTAGCCTTCACACCCATGCACATCAGTGAGCCTGGCCGCCCATACCCCTGTCATTTACATTTACAGCATACGCTCTTATCCAGAGCAACTTACAAGGTTATTGGTATTACAGGTAGGCCAACGTAGTGTTAGGAGTCTTGTCCAAGGACCCTTATTGGTGTAGCACAGACCGGCTGCCCAGATCGGGAATCGAACCCAGGTCTCTCACATGGGAACCCAATGATGTTACCACTGTACCACACCAACCTGTCACTGGTTCACTGATTGTCCTTCCTTCAATCACTGTATATTTCCTGCTTCCAACACATCAGCTTTGAGACCTGACTGTTTTCTTGCAGCTTAATATATCCTATCCCATGACACGTTCCATTATAACAGTAATCAGTGTAATTGTCTTCACCTCTCAGTGGTTTTGCTGTTGTTTTCATACACTTTGCAGTTTTTATGACAGCTTGTATTGTAACATCTAACTATTAGCATTCAGCTAGTTTGTAGTAACTGATTGATTGGCATGCTAGCTAATGTTAGCTAAAGATTAGCTGTTTATCACATCGTTACATGCAACATGCTCCTACTAATATTCTGTCATTTATATAGTAACAATTTGTTCACAGAAATTTTCTGGTGGTAAATCTATATCTAAACTTGATGATGTCAGGCTCAGAAGGTTAGACCCTGGGTTACTAATAAAAGTTGGGGGTTTAGAATTTCCTCATTAGCTGGGGTATGTGAAAATAATTTCCCTGTGCTATAATATACAGTATATGTGAGAAATAAAGACTTCTTGTTGTTATGAAATTAACCACCATTATTCTTTTTAACAAAGAGCCTAAAAAGTGTGTAATAATTGAAATGGCAAAGGTCTTTGAAAGGAAATAGTTATTTATTGGTTATAAAAGAATCTCAGCTGTTAGAGCCAATGGACAGCCACAGTAATTTTAGATAAAGAGAAAAAAGAAAGGCAGAAAAAAGGAATAAAATGATTGTGGCTACGGGCGATAACAAGAACTTAAGTTTAATTCAATTCAGTATCATTTGTATAATGCTTTTAACAACGGCCTTTGTCCTAAAGCAAATTTACATTAGGAAAATGATTGCACAGGATCTAGATTGTACATTTTTATACATTTTATTTCTACTGAGCAGGCCGGAGATGACAGTGGCAAGATAAAACCTCCCAAGATGCTAAGATGATGAAACAATAATAAAAACCAATCCACATTTGCGTGACTTGGATAGTGTGTTTATATATAAAAAAAACTTGCTGTATAGAAAAGTGGAAAACAAGAAACTTCATTGTATTTATAACATGACGTCTGCTTTTTGTTGTATTTTGTCAACTGTTCACTGATGAACACCTGACTGATGGAGAGTAAAACTGATCAGTCGTAGTTCCATTAATGAATGATCCACAGTAGACGTAACTATAAATGGTTTAAAGTATAGTACGTGGTTCATTAGTAAATGTGACACTGTATCAGATGTCAGGTGTTGTGGTATAAGACGAATGAGACTCTTTGACTGTGCGGTTATTAAAACTGCAACAAATCTGGGGTTTTAATCTCACCACACGATGTTAATTCATTCCATTTAGCAGCATGACCTGTCATAGCTTATTCTTTACTTAGCAATGTGTTCCATATTCCTTGGTTCCCTGGCAGAAGGGGAAATAAATATACCACCCATCTGCCTTGATGCAGATTTTAAGTTATATACTAAAGAACCCAAGAAAACTGGTACAGACAGGTGGTGGCTCCATAATGGTATAGCATTTGCATTCTATAGCTGGCATTCCATCTACAAACGTGTCTGCACTATGTGTGTCTCCTTTCTGATGAGTTACACCCGTTCATGTCCTAAATTCATGCTGACAGGTTTGGCCTCTTCCGACAGGACAATGTGCCACCACACGTGTCTAGAGACAGCAAATAATGCTTAAAGGAACACTGATCTGAGTTTGGGGTAAGTCACCTGATCTCAACGTTATTGAGTGCATCTGGGATGCCATGCAACATACTGTGGAAGACAGAAATCCTACACCTCAGTATACAACAAAATTGTGGACGAGTCAGGAACATACACTGTAGGATAGTGCGGTATGTAGTTTTAATAAGCAGTTGCACCTACTGAGATGTACAGTACTTAGACATTTTTCTATGCTCTGAATTGCTACACTGAATCTACTCTTAACTATTAAACCTACTGCCAGTAGCACCATTAGCGTAGCCATTCACTTGTAATGACACCCCGAGCCAGTTTTCACAACACGCAGAGAACTAACAGAAATGTCTCCGCATTCCATAAATATTTGATTACAAACAGTACTAAGATGCTCATTTTCATTCAGAAGTAGGACAAATGTGCAGCGCTGGAACTGACTGCCATGTTGGCTTTTGTGCTGGTCTTTCCTGAATAAAACTTGGAATAGGGTGGAATAGACTGCAGAGGCACGGTGGAACAGTTTCTCTCGATCGCAGTATGTGTGAAGGAGACATTAGTGCCTGGAAATGCAAAATGCCCCATTTATTTTTATATCCACTAATGATGTATATAGCTGTGTTCTTATAATTTTATGGTCAGTCCAACAATTTAGTGTCTAGTAAAACATGCTTGCCTATTTATCTATCAATCCGATTCATTACAACTGTTTTAATTTTGTTAATAAATGCGTAATTAATTAATTCCTGGCGTTAAATCTGTCGATATCCTGATAGGAAACTCAGGGATTCACGCTGCCATCATTGGAATCTTGAGCAGAGTGTGAGAAATTCTGGATCGGTGAGTCAGTAGACTGGAAGTTTAGAGTTGACTTTATGTATGTGTTTATTTACACTTGCAGAGTGTCATGTATGGTATAGCTGGGTCGATCAATGGTCTAATCTAGTCTAGTCTAATTAGGGGTACTTAAGGGGGACCTTATACACATTGTGGTATGGAGAAAGTGGAAGAAAAAGAGGAGTTTAAGCAGGTGTAAGAGGGGGATGAAGATGAGGAATGATGGGATATCAGCATTAGGGGAGTTTGATAGTCGTCAGCTTAGGGGTGATGGTATCACTTCATGGCTGAGACTTCAAAGGATCATACAAACAAGGAAATGGAGGTTATCACTTCAGGTCAGCAGATGAAGAGCAATCTCTATAAAGGCAAAGGAGTGAGGTGACCATTTGCTAAGATTTTATATGGCTAAGACCATAAGGAAGTAATGTTAGAAAGAGGCATATTTTCTCTTAAGGGTCCTAACGCTCTCTCCAGGGACGCTGTATCATGACCGACCCCGTGCTCTGACCCCAACTTCCTAACAAGCTGGCATATACATAGAAGAGAATTTCAGTATTTTATGATGTGTATGTGACAAATCTTTTTTTTTTTGTTATTGATATTTTAATTGGTAGCCTGTAATTTTCCCCTGTACTACAAACTATTTGAGTCTAATTTTTAATCTGGAACTTGAATTTTTTTATATGGACCTGTAAATAAGAAAGACCTGTCTTTATTTTAGATAACGCAAATATAATCACATCATACCATTGCTAACACTTCCTTACCCATAACCATAACCATTCTGAGTCAAAACAAGCTAAATTCTATAAATACGAAGTTGCTGCCCTATGGCTGGATCCGATTCTTCCCAACATTATCATGTTACATATTCTCTCAAATACCCATTCATCTCAAATACATAATTACTACAATTACAGCAATTGAGCTAAACACCAACGATCACAGAGTGATCGGGTTTACATTAATGAAAAAGGCCTCTTACCCTATTGCATCACTTACAGTCACTGATCAAGTGTCAGGTTGCCAATTAGGAAATAAAATAAAATAAAATAAAATAACATTAAATTAAATTAAAATAAAATAAAATAAAATAAAATAAAATAAAATAAAATAAAATAAAATAAAATAAAATAAAATAAAATGCTACATTGCCAATATGTCTTGTTTCTTCAAACCTCAGTCATCCAGTCCAGTCCACCAAATGAGTCAATGGCAGAATAAGCTGTTTGGCAATGGCAAAAAAGATTTGGCAATTTTTTCATGGGCGCAACCCACATACTCAGGAAATTAAGGGGACAAAAGGGTGGAATTAGCAGGCTTTCCTGTTAATTTATTGCCAAGAAGCTAGTAGTAATGTCCTTGTGGTTTAGCTCATAGAGAGTAGAGTCCCTGCAAAGTCTTTACCTTCCTACAGGACTAACCAAAATACAGCACCATTAATCACCAGTACCACAATAATAACCAGTACCACAATCAGTAATGGCTTCACATAGATATCTCAATACCACCATACACTTTATACACCAGCCACTTCATTTTCAACACCTTTATGCTTATTCAAGTATGCAGACATCCAATAGTTTCTTAGCATATATGTTGACGGCAATAATGCAGATACAGGTCAAAAGGTTAGTGAAAGTAAAGTAATCAACCACTCTGCTTGCAGACAGGAATTTCAACCTCCATATTTGACCCATCCATGCAGTGGAACATGCACACTAGTGAACACACACAAGGGGAGAGTGAGCACACTTGCTTGTGTGGGATGTTGGGCAACCCTATCCACAGCACCTGGGAAGCAGTTGGGGGTTAGGTGCCTTGCTCAAGGGCATTTCAGTTGCATCTCGACAGTACGGCGCATCGAACCAGCAACCTTCTGGTCACAAGGCTATTACACAAAAGCACTGCCTGGTTCTTATCCCATCTTTATCTGTCCAGTTTTACTGACCTATTGCCCACTGTAGCCTCCGATTCCTGTTTTTGTCTGATTGGAACCTGATGTAGTCTTCTTGGTTTGTATCCAGTCTGCCTTAAGTTTAAAACCATACTTTTCTGCTCACTACTGCTGTACAGAGTGATTATTTGAGTTAGTCCTTCTGATAGCTTGAACCAGTCTGACCTTTCTCCTCTGGTGTCTTTTATCAGCAAGGTATTTCTGCCTGCAGAACTGCAGCTCACTCTAAAGACTGTTGTGTAAGCAAAAAAAACCACAAAAAAACGCAGCAGATCAGCTGTTCTCAAACTAGTCTGTCTGCCACCAAGTCAGTCCTGGACAGTCAAATGGATAAAGTGGTTAGTGGGTGTATTTTATGTGTTTGAGAGCAGAGCTCTCGTTTAAATTCCCTAAATCTCAATTTGGCTCAATGTGAATAGCTAGGATCACAAGATTGCTAGGAGAGAAATCAATGTTTGTTCTGAGTGCTATTATTGAGGTCCTGGTACTTATTAGAGCACTGTCAGAGCTCAGAAACATTAAAACCTCTGAAGGCAAAGAGACACGAACAAAGTCTCCTTATCGATTAGACACTTTCAAGCAAGCTGGAAGATCAGGCTGTCGGGGCACTTGTCATTTGCTCCATTTTGCATGTCGCCTTTTAAAGAACAGGTCAAGCACCACAAAGCTAAAGGTCATCTTTAAAAATATAGTGTGGCTGTCTTGAGGAGATTTGCAATGACCAGCGAATGGCTTGTCGTGAAAAGTACTGCCCAGATTTATAACATGAAATTCCATTATAGGCATCGAACTATTATATATACACAATGATACATTTACTGAAAGACAGACTTAGCAGCACCGTTCTTGACTGCTATTGCAAGTCAAGTGTTTCAAGTCTTTAATCTAACTAGCAAGCATGCTAAGCAGTGTAGCTACCCTTAGTTTTTTAGCCAGCTATAGCTCTTTTTATTTCAACCACACAAAGTTTCTGCTTCTGTCCCTTTATGTAATTTGTACTGAGATTGGAAAATATGTGCTTAGACAATTTACACCTCCTTAACCGCATATGGCCTGCTAGATATTTCCTAGATTTTATTGGTTGTACACTGAAGTACAAGAAAACTGAACTCCACAAGCTTGCAGGAATATTCTGTCGGCAATGGAAACCATCCTTCCTACAGAACGGTCCACAGTTGTGCTGTATTGTGAGGTGTAGGTTTCACAGCATGTTGCATGGCATCCCAGAAGTGTTCAACAGTTGTTCGGATCTGGTGACTGGTGGGAATGGCAACATCCCAAACTCAAATGAGTGTTTGTCTAATCATAATTTGCCATCTCTAGACTTGTGTGGTGGCTCATTGTCATGTTGGAAGAGACCAGAACCATTGATCAGAATGAATGCTTGACATGAAAATGACATGAACAGTAGAAATCTAGAATCATCCACAGATGCCTATCGTTTTTATACATGTATATCAGTAATAAGCTACATGAATGTACAGTCTGGGCTGGAAAGAAATCAGCCTCAGCCTCTTCATACCATCCTGTGCTTTTTTGCGTACCAGGCTTATGGTAGCTTGTTGGTTATGATGTTGGATTTCTGATCCAAAGATCAAAGGAGTTAAAATTCTACCACCACCAAGCTGCCATTGCTGGGCCCTTGAGCAAGGCCCTTAGCCCTCAACTGCTAATTGTGGAAATGAGAAAAATGTAAGTTGTTTGGCATAAATGTAAATGTACTTATCATTGCTATGATTACAGAAGACAAAAATAACCTATGTGTCCAATTATTCATACCTAATAATGTAGAGACCAAACAGTGAAGGGTTATTGTTTTTGGATTTTCCTTGAAAGAGAAAGAAGGCTCAGGCCTAAAGCCTGGTAACACAAATCCGTTTATCAGAGTGTATTATGTACTATTATTCAGTCTATTTTTGGCTTTACATGACTAGATTGCATGTGGGATGCTTTGGAAGCGGTTCACTTTTCTTTATGGAAGCTGCTCATGGGGGTTTATTGATAGAAACATTGTCGCGAGGCGTTTTTTTTTTTTTTGGTTTTTTTTTTCCCGAAGCAAGACGTAGAGCTGTTGTTTTAAGAGGAGATACCCTGTGCTCTCCCATGACAGTGTGAAGTGTAGGGAAGAGAAAGTACCCTGTCAGTTTGGATGATGCTTTTCACACACACCCTCATCAATGATTCACACACAAACCCACACACAGCCGCTGCTGTCAGTACAGCAACAGTGACTCAGACGGTGGACATGTTGGCTTAATCAAAATTCCACAGGTCACACCGGCCCTTATGAAGCCTAATTAATCAAGGGAATAGCCGACTGTCTGTCTGCTCCGTTCTCTATCAAACCTCATCACTGGATCATCTCTCTCTCTTTCTCTTTCTCACCCTTATTCATCTTCATCTGTCTTCCCTTATCATTGCTAATGGTCTCATTTTTCTACATTTCCGCCCAGCAAGGACATCATCATAGCCATAGATAATACCAAAGCTGGGCCAAGGTCTATTTCTCTTTGGTCGCTCTGTGATGTCATTATTAAAGGACAACTTATTTTAAAAGGAAATAGTTTTTGTTTGAGTTTGTTTTCTGTTCCATAATCATCATTAAAAATCAAAATATATTTTACTATATATATATCAATATACACTCATCAGTGTTCCTTCAACCGTGGTGTCTCTAGACAAGTGTGGAGGAGCAGTGTTCTGTTGGAAGATGCCAAACTTATCAGAATGAACTAGGGGTCTCATGTAATGCTACCAAAAAAAAAAGAAAGAAAGAAAGAAAAAAAAAACCTATACTATTATAAGGCTTCCACAGATGTTTATCACTTTATATACATACTGGCGGACGCAGCCAATTATATGAATATGTGGTGTTGCTATATATTTTGCATAGGCTAGTCTGACAAGTTTTATTTTGACGAAATTGTGAGCTGATGGTTCGGTTTCGACTTCTATCTTCAACATGCGGAGGCAAAGTTTCTGTACATGTTATTGTTTTAGATCAATCAACACACAACTGGCTAAGCTTGTTTTAATCTATAACATTGATTATGCAGTAATTCTGACTTCCTACTTCTGAGAAACAGAGCATTAACCCGAACTTCATCTCTATCTAAACAGACTGATCAGTAGTTCAGTCTGTCTAGCTTCCTTAGCCCCTCATATGCATACTGTCGTCAATAACTCAGGTTAAAAGGTTTAGCACGCGTTGTTATATCACCACCAGCCAGGGGTGGTTCTAGACCAAAATTACTAGGGGGCCGAGGTAGGGCCGGTGTTTTTTCAGGGCGGCACATGTAAGGACAAAACACACCAATATTTAAGCATTCAAAAAGTTTACTTTAGTTAATTATAAAACAAAACAAAACGAATTAAGCATTGTCTGTACAATGACACATTTTTAATTGATGCATTCATCATCTCATTCTTTCATGTACAGTAATAAAATAGAAAGCAAAAATAAATTTGCTAACTAATTATTACTCTTTTGATCACGTGAGGGAAATCAGATCTTTGCCTTTAACCCAACGGTGAATGTGTGAAATACACACAGCACACAGTGAAGTGTACTAGCCTCACACTTCCCTAGCGCAGTCAGCTGCCCTAAGCCCTAACTAGTAGGCCACTTATTGTTTGTGGACTTTTAAAAAAGATAAAGCACCTTGGTGAACATGACTCCCATGACTTTGCTAATTCACAAACATAGCTAGACCAAGGCAAGGTGTGATTAAGCACAATAAAGCGGATTTATTATTGTAGTGAACAACAGTAAAACGTGAATATGTGCAAACACTGACGTAATGAAATTGAATGATTTTCCTGACCTTCGCCTCTCTGCAGTAGTCCTTACAGGTGT
>JAOVVF010000022.1:8329101-8339880 GCA_028565595.1 Duopalatinus emarginatus
ACGTAATGAAATTGAATGATTTTCCTGACCTTCGCCTCTCTGCAGTAGTCCTTACAGGTGTATCCCTGTTATCTCTCGTGTTCACGCAGCTAGTGGTATTTCAGATGCGGGTAACAGTGTATGTGTCGCGCTTTAAGGAGTCTGTGTAAAGCGTTCTGTCAGGTCCGATCTTTTAGCAAGCGCACGTCGCTGTAAGAAATTAATAAAACTTATTATATGTTTAGCACAGGGACCACAACAGGGGCCAGGAGCAATTTTACAGGGACACTGGCCCCTGTCTAGAACCGCCTATGCCACCAGCGTCATCATAATTGTCAGAACACTAAACACACCCCCTAATTTAGTGACGCTATGTTGCATGTTGTAGTTGCACTGCGTTGTGAAAAAATTGGAGCATTTTGTTCTCAACACTACTGTGTTGGATTTCTTACTAATATAATAACAAACATACTGGAAAACAGAGACACCTGAACGTTATCACATTATCCCATGGCCCAGTGCGTTGTGCTGTTGCCTCACAGCAGGAAGGGCCTGGGTTCGATTTCCTGGGCTGGAGTCATTCCTGTCTCTGTATGGGTTTCCTCCAGGAGCTCTGGTTTCCTCCCACAGTAAATAAAAAACAACAACAACAAAAAAATCTAGTAGTAGGATAAGTGGATAATGGATAATGAACGAATGACTGATTGAATGAATGAATATTTCATGTGTTCAGGATAAAGTTTTGCTTCAAGTTTATGTTCAGACAGTCTATTTAAAAAATAATATCCAGCAAAGTTCCTTTCGCCTTTCAGCAGCTGTCCATAACATATGCGCTTGGAAGAAAGAAGCCTGTCTCTGTGGTGCCTCTGGATATGTAAAATGATGAGCACCACTGACTTTGAGCCAGTCGGGATATCAAGAGGCATCTCTACTTGTTTGTCAGTTGTATTATATAGCTATCCAATATAGGTGCATGTTTTTAGTTTAATAGGAACACTGAAGGGACGAGGTATACACTGCTACTTTTACATCTTTATCAACCATTCACAGATTGCACAGTGGTGCCACAGATAGTTTGTGTGCTACACAGTCCTAGGGATCTAGGGCTTGTGGGTTCAATGAAGTGCCCTTGAGCAAGGCATCCAAGCCTCATCTTGCATATGTGTTGCCCATCTTTCCAGGCAGTCAGCGGTTCACTTTTGGTTTTACACATACGGTAGGTATCTAGTAATGTTTGACTGTTTAACATAAGAGTACATGTTAAAGTATCCTAAGTACAGCAGTGTGCTGATGGAAACTTGGGAAATGACATAACTGCACAGGTCATTTTGACCAGAACTAAATTCGCCGCTTGGTCATAATTAAATGACTTAATTTACCTAAAGCCTCCAAAGCTGTGTGTTTATCTCCGTGCAAGCCGGAGAGAGTGAAGCTACTGGTGATCTGCTTCTGCATCAGTGACAACAACCAGAGGGAGCTTCACTGCGTGTGTGGGCATGTGTATGATACCAGGACTACAGGGACTCATAAATACTCACAATCTTCAGTTTGTATCTCATTATTCCTCGCTCTTTCTTTCTCTCGCTCTCTCTCCCTCTCTGTCTCTCTCTCTCTCTCTCTCTTTCCCTCTCACATGCATTCTCTTCCTCTCTGTGTCAACATTGATTTGTGACTGCGTTTTGTTATTTGTTTATATATTTATTCACTCCCGTTTTGAGTGTAGCTCTCCACACTGCTAGGAGAATAGTGAATATTTCATGCTGTCTGCCGAAAGGGGTCGGATGCAACTCATGTCTTTGTATCCTTCGGATGCCGGAACCAGACGCGTTTCCTTTGTATTAGGACCGTGCATCACTTCGTCTGCGTGGGACAGAAACGCTCGGGAGAGAAACGGATGGGTATTATCAAGTCGGCGTAAAGACACAGTACATCAACACGAACAATGCTGAACTAGAAGTTAGATTTACAGCTTCGCGGTCAAGCAGATCTTCCGCCACGAGTGTAACATTAGCAGCTGTAACAGCACATGCTTAAGCAGAAGCCGCCCAGGCCAGAGCTGCATTGGCAAGAGGAAGAAATAGAGATTGATTTGGGAAAGGCGACACTCCATGCACTAGAGAAAGAAGGTGAAGCACAAGGTGCAGCCGCCGAGGCAACAGTAATGAAGGAATTTGTTTTTGTATTTATTCAGTCTCGTTTTGAGTGTAGCTCTCCACACTGATAGGAGAATAGCATATATTTCATGCTGTCTGCCGAAAGGTGGTCGGATTCAACTCATGTCGTTGTATCTTTCGGATGCTGGAATCAGACACGTTTCCATTGTAAATGGACTGTGCAACATGTCGTCTATGTACGACAGAAACACTCAGGAGAGAAATGGATGGGTTTTGCTTTTTCCCTTTGTGTGTGTGTGTGTGTGTGTGTGTTCAAATTATAATATCCAGATCATGGAATCTCAAGCAGGGATGGAAAATGCTTGACTTGTTGGACCTGTATCTCTCTTCTTCTCCCATATAGTCAAGGACTATACATTCAACCATAGTCACACTTACTCCTGTGCATCGTTTATACATAACCATGTAAAACATCTAATCAGATTCATCAGTGTACACTGAAGTGGCAGAAAAAAAAAACCCGGCTATGTCCTTGCAAAATACATGGCTGGTGGCGCCTCTATAATGGTATGGGGTTATTTTACTTGGCATTCCATTGGACCCCTGGTACGTCTTCAAACGACTCTGACAGGTGAACACTGTGTGTGTCTCCTTTCTGATGAGTTACAACTGTTCATGTCCTGCATTTCATTCTGATAGGTTTGGCCTCTTCCAACAGTACATTGCACCACCAACATAAGTCTAGAGACACCATATAATGGTTAGAGGATCACTTATCTGAGTTAGGGAATTTGCCACTCGCACCTAAGGCACCAGATCTCAACGTTATCGAGCACATCTGGGATGCCATGCAACGTGCTATGGAACACTGAAATCCTCGGGATACAACAGAATTGTGGACCGTTCTGCAGAAAGTATGGTGTTTACTGCATACAGAATATTTCTGAAAGTTGAAGAGTGCATGCACTGTGGGGGACCTACTAGATATTAGACTGGTGTACCAGGTTTTCTGGCTCTTCAGTGTTCAAAGGCAGTGTTATGATCTGGAGTTGCTATAATTGGTCTGGTCGATTCTCAGTGATGTTCAGCTCGGTAATGTGGGCAATAAAATAAAGTAAGTTAAGCAGCTCTATGTACTGAATGACCAAGGTACACCAGCTTAACCTATGAAAGAGTATTTCCAGGAGCATGAGGAATCATTTTCACACAAGAATTGGCCACAAGGGAATCCTGACCACAACCCTATTGAAACTTTTGCCACCAACAAGATGAATGCAACTCTAGACAGAGATACATGTCGGGATGCTACATAAGGTTGCAGAAACAATGCAACAGTGAATGCATGCTGGTGTAATTAATTTTTGGCCAGGCAGTGTATAAACAAACCCATTACAGAGCACACCAATTCTTTATCTGTCTTGTCCTTCTCATGCTACACAATGTAGTATCATGCTACAGCTATCTGTGTGTGTTTATGCCACCAGACTGCAGTGTGGAAATCGAGGATGAGCGCCCTGGGCCTACCTCAGTTAATGATTCCAGTATGCTAGAGTAAGCTAAGACGTAGTTAAATGAGGCATCTCCTATACCATCCTAGCAGGCATGAACTTCATCCAAATTAAAAACAAAGCAATTTAGAGTAGGGTTAGACCAGCATCAGTTGCAGTAGCTAATGCAATTGTCTGGGTAGTAAATCCGATTCTAGAAATTGGTTAATGTTGTTATTTATGTGACATTTTATTTCTAATGGGATGTTTCATCATACAGGTTTTGTTTCTGCTTTTTGCTTTCACATGACCTGGGCAGTCGTGGCCATGTGGGGGGAGCAGTCATGGCCCTTGAGCACGACACCTAACTCCCCCAGGTGCCATGGTTTGAGCTGCCCCCCCAACACACACACACACACACACACACTCCGTTCTGGGCAAGTGTGTTCACTGCCCCCTAATGTTCACTGATGTGTGTTTACTTCACGGATGGGTTGAATGCAGAGGTCACTTAGTGCACTTTCACTTTACTTTCACTTCACTACATTCTGGGCCAGTTGTATTTACAATTAAGATTTCAACACAGTACCTGTATAGTGTAACATATCAGTATTTTATTCACACCGCTTCACTATGTACACACACTCGTTCACATAAACACACACACACAAAAATCTTTGTTTTCCAGCATAAAAAATGTACATTTCCCCCACTGTAATTTTAAAAACAACTGAAAATTGTATTTATAATCACAAGAATAAACTTTAAATGTAATTTATACAATGTAAGTGTGTGTAGAAGATCCTGGTTCAACACATCTAAAGTGCTTTTTAGCCCCAAATGCTCACGATGAGTCTTTTTTCAAATCATTTTAGATGTTAAATATGCTACAGATGTACTACAGAGTAATGTTCTTCAGTCTTATGCCGTAATAGGGTTCAGGTCAGGACTCTCTGAAGGCCAATTCATGTGTGAAAATGATTCCTCATGCTCCCTGAATCACTCTTTCAATACCTGAACCTCACGAATCTCAGCATTTTGATCCTGCTGAGAAAAGAAATAATCCATTGATGGTATAACCTGGTCATTTGGTACATTCAGGTGCTCAGCTGACTTTACTTTATTGCCACGTAACATTGCTGAGTGTCGACTTGACCAGGTAAAGCAACTCACAATAAAGCACTTCACAATACTGCAAAGTCTCCAGAGACTCTAAATCCAAACATTGACTCTGTTTTTGCCCAGGCAGTGTATATACAGCTAAAGCAGAATGCACTGAGGGCGATTTGTGGTTCCACGGCATGCTCCTATGAATACAGTAAAGGTCTCGGAAAACCATACATGTGGTCTTTACCTGTGTACTTGTGTACCTGTGTGTCTTAACTTGAAGAACAGCTCTAGGATTTTAAATTTCTTGCTTCCTATAGTATTAATTTCCACTGAAAGGTGTCCCACCTACCTTTATTTATAAATTAATCTGTATATGGAATATCACTATGACAAATTATAAAGGCTTATACGTGTACATAGAGGCAGATCTATATCAGTCCCTGTCTTGGTTGTAAATCTGGGGTAATATGATGCTCAGGTTTTTTGTATACCTTTACTGGCTCTTGTCACAAATCAATGAACTCATGATCTCTGCCAGGAGCCTGTCTGGGTTCTTTTTTTTTCCCCAAGTCAAGTCAAGTCAGGTTTTTTTTTTTATTGTCATTTTAACCGTATACACTGGTGTACAGCACACAGTGAAACAAAACCATGTTACTCCAGGACCAAGGTGCTACATAGAACAATAGACTACACAATATAACATAAAGTGCAATAAAATACAAATCTAATAAAATACAATAAAAATACAGTTTAAAAAATAAACAAAGAATAAATACAGTACAATACAATACAATATAATACAATAAAAACGAAGTAAATAAATAACATTTTCATTCTACAGGTTTGGATGGTGATTTTTATCAACATAGCTTTCTAAAAGCATATTTATGCTTTTATAAATATATGTGCTTTTTATATTAAAGAATATGTTTTATGTAACACAAAAGCATAAATATGTATAAATATAAGTAATATGGGTAAAATTGATGCAGTGGGGACTCTTTGTGTTTATTCAGACTTGCAAACATGATCAGAATTCAGAGAGGTTCAGCTTGCTGAAGTTTATAGATATCATTGGTAAATGCATTACTGATACATGGAAGGAACCAGGCAAGCACAATTTCAGCATAAATACATACACAAATGCATACTAACAGTATGTGTGGGGGCCAAAACAAACTATTAGATATCTTTCTGACTGGAAGAAAAAAGCAGACAAATTAGGTTTTGCTTTTTTTTCTTTTTCTTCTTCTAACATTGTTTGAGGAGTGGGACAGTGGTGATGCAGGAAGTATTGCCACTTCACAGATCCAGGGTTTCGGGTTCGATCCTGAGCTTGGGCTGGAAGAAGAGGAAGCCGCTATTTGTCACATATACATTGCGGCACAGTGAAATTCTCTTCAATGTATATGCCAGCTTGTTAGGAAGTTGAGGTCAGAGCACAGGGTCAGCGTCCCTGGAGCAGAGAGAGTTCAGGGCCTTGCTCATGGGCCTAACAGTGACAGCTTGGAGGTGCTAAGGCTTGAACCCCTGACCTTCTGTTTAGTAACCTAGAGCCTCCACTGCTCTTAATACTGTGGGTAAAAAAACTGGTGTAGTCTATGCAATATGCATATCCTGGTGGTGGCTCCATAGTAGTATGTGGTTTGTTTAGCTGGCATTCCGTGGCAACCCTGGTATGTGTACAAGCGGTCCTGACAAGTGAACGATGTGTGTGCCTACTTAGAGTTATAGCTTGCCATGTCCTGTATTTATTCTGATGTCTGAAGACACCAAATTATCTCAACGTTATTGAACACATCCGGGATGCAATGCATCATGCTGTGGAACACAGAAACCCTACACCAGAGAATGCATAAGAATTGTGAACCATTCTGCAGGAAGTAAAGTGATTATTGCCTACAGAATATCTCCACAAGGTTGTAGCATACATGGCCATGGTGGACCTACCAAGTATTAGACTGGTGTACCAGTTCTTCTGTATTTTCCCAATGTTTGTTTGGGCTTCCTCCGAGTTGTGTGTGTTTTTTTTTTTTCTTTTTTTTTTGTCTGTCCAAAAAACATGCAGGTAGGTAGATTGGCTCTGCTAAGTTGCCTGTTGATGTAAATGAATTTGTGATTATGTTAGCACACAGTGCCTTGCAGCAGACTGGTATCTCATAAGCCAGTGTTTTAATCAGATACTAGCTGTCAAAATGTCCCCTGTGCACCTGCGCCACATGGAATTTCCATGCAAAAGGAATTAACATACAAAAAGAAGCAGAAATCAGTTCAGCCAAGCAGGTATACATTGTAGAAAATGGTCAAATCTGGGACCGGTTTCACACATGTATGCATGTTAACAAGATGAGACCGGTCGTTTATAGTTGTTATATAGAGCACATGCTAGTAGGAACAGGAAGCTCGTAAAAACAAAGGGTATTTGTGCTATATATTTGTGCTTGAATCTGATCCATATTTCCAGCGCTATATCATATGCCATGGCGTACCATATGTCATTGTGTATTTTTGGGCAGGCGATGCTTGCTCTCGGCTGCTGTGATTGATGTTCCTGTCCTCTCTCGTGGCGTTGTGAAGTTCTTTTCTTGCTTTATGGAGCGTGGCTGGGTTTTATTCCTTTGTAATTGCTTTACCATGCTGTACCCGTAGTGCCGAGCCGGTAGCTTTTGTGTTACGGCCCATTTCTATGCAGAGTGAACGCGCGTACGCGTGAATGAGCGCGAGCACGCACCCGCGCACGCACTTTTTTTATTCCCTTTCTCTCTAGCAATCGCGGACGCCAACGTAAACGCACTCGTAGAATAGCTAGAGAGATTCGCTCATTACGTGTGTTTGGAGAGAGCCGTACTGATGGGCTGGCTCGATGAATAAACTCTCACTTTTTCCCTCCTAAAGGACGTCGTTTTTTCATCCATCCTGTCATCTCATCCCTTCAACCATGCGTATGCTGGAGGGATGAAGGCAGAATGATGTATTCTGTCTCTCCTCGGTTCAGCATCAGTGTGCGCTCGACACTCAGACATTAATGTTACAAATATTCAAATAACTTTATTTAAGATTTAGCCAAATGCTAACATGGGGAGAAGGGGGGGGGGGTGAGAGATAGATAGGCTCACATGGGTGGTTAAGAAAGAGAGAGGGGGAGAGAGAGAAAGAGAGAGGGAAGAGAAATAGACGGGCTCACATGGGTGGTTGCGTGAACACACACACACAGAGCGAAAGAGAGAGGAGGGGGGGAATAGATGGGCTCAGATGGGTGGTTGAGTGAACACACACAGAGACAGACAGAGAGAGAGAGAGAGAGAGAGAGAGAGAGAGAGAGATCCATTGTGTCTGTTTTATATGCATAATGATGGTGATGATGAGGCATGGGGAGCAGTGGACTGCAGCTCTCTGTGTCCATCATTATGGCGGTTTAGTCATCTCCATCATTTTGCCTTCTGAAGAATAAAGCCATAGATACATTTTCACCACTCTTCCTAAAAGGGAGGATGAAGTTAAAAAAAAAAAACAGCTTTATTTCCAAGGTTTCTTATGGCACTGATGTTTACCTGTAATGTAATGTAATGTAATGTAATGTAATCGCAGCCTCACCCACTCCGCCTTCAGGCTACCGAGCACAGTGACGGCTGCTACCGATATTAAACTGGAGGTGAAAATCTAATAGCTCTCAATAGCTCAAGACCGAAACTATTAGGCCTGAGCAGTGTGTTATATCACCGGGTCTCATTAATGGTATAATAAGAATGATACGCGCCAGACTGTATACACAAACACACGCTTAAGGACAGGCAGGCGGCAGCGTTCGTGATGTCTAATCACATTTTTTTTTTCTCGAATACCAAATATCATACTTAGAAACAAGAAAAAAAAAAACCTCCTCCCCCCTACAGTTCTGTTGTCTGGTCTTTGGTGTAATTTGTGTCTTAATCTACTGTTTCCTCCTCTGAAGGCATTATAAGGAAATATTGATGCCTTTTTTTTATCTTTGCTAGCCCATTTATTTTGGCCACCCCCTGATCTAATATAATAAGGGCCCTTAGTAACTCGGTAACTATGCACGTGCAGGCCACGGACCAACGTAGGGAGTGTCTGGAATAAATAGTGCATTACTAATGAATAAACATGAGACGGAATTATTGGTTCCCCTGGTTGTTACCATCAATTTATGGCATGAGCATATAGCTAAGGTAATATAGTAACTGCTGTTAGCGGCCGTACTAATGCGTCGTTCATTAATTCATTTTCAGTAGCCGCTATATCGTGGTCAGGGACGTAGTGCTAATGCATCATAAGTAGCCTAAAAACGGTAATGGGAAACAGGTGTGTTGGTCTTAAATGGTTAGTGGTGGAAATATTAATAATTGGGGGATGTATTGGGGCATTACTGGGGGCGGCTATGGGCTTGTGAGCAGAAAGTCCTTGTTCGATCCATGCAGCGACAAGATCAGAATGAAGTGCCCTTGAGCAAGACACCCAACCCCCAACTCCTGCATCTCTATCCATGTTGCAACTCTATCCATGTTGCCAATTACTCTGGAAAAGTGTTCTCACTGTACTCTATTGTGTGTGTTCACGAGTGTGTGTGTGTGTGTGTGTATGTATAACTGCACGGATGGGTTAAATGCAGAGGTCAAATTCCTCTGTGTGCATCCATGGCAATAAAAAAATGTCTGACCAGGCAGCAAGAAAAGTAATAGGAAGCCTAACGACAAGCTATAAAGCCCCACAGGAATCCAAATCTGAGATAACATCCTTCATGAGGAAGTATTGGCTCACAGAATAGGACTCAAATAAATACGAACAATTTTATAAACTACCCGAAAGACAGATGGAAGCAAATCCTTTTCACAAGATCTCAAATAAGCCACATGTGAATAAGTCACTGCTTTCAGATTCTGGGAGAGGATGCCCCACTCTGAGAGACCTGCATACATTCTCTTATGGTAAAAAAGATGTATTACTGGAATGTACTGGAAAGATAACCACTCACAATAACGTGAGACAAAGAAAATACTTTCTAAAACTAACGCAAAAAATCTCAATCACAGTCATAAAACTGAGCATGGGCACTGTGACTTACAGCAGGAAGGGTCTGGGTTCAGTTCCCTGGCTGAGTGACCAGGGTTTCCTCCCACAGTCCAAAGACATGTTGTTAGATGAATTGCCCCTAGGTGAGGAGTCTATCCCAGCAGACTCCAGCATCTCCAAGGCCACAGTAGTAGGATAAGAGAATGAACCTGAACCTGGACCTGAACCTGAACCTGAGCATTCATCAAGGACAGATGAATAGAATATATATGCTGAAGTGCCAGAAAAACAGGTATAGATGAGCCTATGAAAATTCATAGCCTGGTTGGTGGCTCCATAATAGTATATACCTATGACCCATGGTACATTTACAAACATTTTTGACAGGTGAACGCTATGTGTGCCTCTTTTCTACACCCGTTCATGTCCTGTATTCATCCTGATGGGTTTGTCGTCTTCTAACAAGACAATACGCCATCACATACATCTAGAGGTGCCAAATTATGGTTAAAGAAACACTTATCTGGGATTAGGGTTGCCATTCACACCAGTCACCAGATCTAAATGTTATCAAACACATCTGGGATGCCATGCAACATAATTGTGGACAGAATTGTGAACTGTTCTGCAGTGAGGATGGTGGTTGTTGCTCACAGAATATATATTTATATATATATATATATATATACTGTATATATAAGTCTTTAAAGTGAAATGTTACAATTAAAATGGCGAACGCATGTTATGCTAAAAGTACTTGTTAAAAACTTCTGGGACAAAACAGAACGTCATCCTGGAACTTTTCGCATACTGCTTGATGCATACTGCACATTCAGACACACTAGTCACGCATACTGTTTTCGTGAGTACGGAAGTATGCGATTTCAGACGCAGCCTTACTCTTACTGAAGCAGTGCACGACAAGCCTCAACAGGAACTACAGGTGAATCACAGGGCCAAATTAGAATTTGCGTTAACGGCACTTGGTTCTTGAAGAATAAAACATTTACTCAATGTAAAAGCTACTGGCATTTTATAATGATGATGATGATATATAT
>JAOVVF010000022.1:8408787-8425278 GCA_028565595.1 Duopalatinus emarginatus
GTTTTAACGCTTTAACGCTTTGTCTTATTTACTGTAAGTAACAGCAGGCTGTTCTTGGTTGATGATCAGTTGTTTGCCATATTTGCTACCAGACACAATGGACATAAAGAAGTTCTTTACAAAGAAGTGGAAAGAAAGTTAGCTCAATTTTTTTTCCCAATGGAAATGTTGGCTAGTGCAGTTAGCGGGCTAATTAATGTTAGGAAATCTATCAGCTAGTTAAATCTGTTAAAATACACCAAAATGCAAGAAAAGGCATCTTATTAATTAAAAAATTTGTTCTCATCTCATCTATGTGCCCCCCCCCCCACACACACACACATAAAAAATTCTTCCGACGCCACTGGACTGTATAGTGTACATTATTAATAAAATTGACTCAGTTTAGCACCCAGTCAACTCAGTTTAAAGCATCACATCAAGTTCATAGGTGTAGAATCAAGAATTGTTCCAGTTCATCACTGGCCACAACCTTCTCATGCTACACGCTGTAGCTATACGTATAGCCCATCAGACTGCATTGTTGAACCTGAGGTTGAAAAAATGTGTGCAAGTATAAAATGAGTATAAAATGAGCAGAATAACTAGAAGGCAAGAACTGTATCTAGTTTAAAGAAAGCATGTTCAGGGCTTAAGATTAAGACGCCGGCTACCTAGCGTCAGCCTTAGTAGCTAACGTAACTAGCTAATCAGCCATTTTTACTAGCTAAGCAGCCATTCATGATGACAGTTCCTTTCCCACAAAAACAACTTTGTAACTTAGGGAACTTAATTACATCTTTTAATACCTGAGTAAAGTTTCAAGAAGACAATTTTATAGAAAAAACGATCAACAAAGGATTCGCTCCTAGACAAACTCTTTCGTTGATCAATAGCTTAAAGATTTTCTGTTTCTTTGGAGGAAGAAAAGGCAGTTGCCAGAAGGATTTTGCAGACCAATACTGGCAGACTAAGTAGCTGTCAGCAAGAGTTCAGCAAGGTCAGAAGCCAGTGTCTGTCTTTCACACACTCACACACACACACACGCACAGATAAGGAGCAGGTGTGCTGACTTTGACCCGGACAGGTCTTTCTACTCAAAATTAATAAATTAATAAACGGCAAAATAAACAATTAATATATCTATTTACAATGAGAAACGAGTTCTCATTTTGATTATTAGCATAGCATTAGCACCCACATCAGCCTCCGTCTCATCACCTGAGGTGAAAGTCACTGGCGGCATTTAAACGCCAGCCTCATCATTGTCTCTTCACTCCACTGATCTTTGTTTGCGTCGACGTCGGTGAGGAAATAATCTCTGATTAATTCCATCAGTTCTGTTCTGTTGACTAAATTTCACGTCATTAGGTTATTTAAACATTTTAAACACTTTGCCCGCTGTCATGTGTACAGAGTGCATACACACGCTGCTCTGTTTTGATGAGGTGTGGCGCAAGAGCATCGCGGACATTCCCGAAAGTCACTCCTTCATTATGATATCTCATAGCTCCAGGGTTTCCGGATCAATCCTGAGCTTGGGTTATGTTCCGGATCCGTTATGACCCTGAAGCGCTTACTTAAAATGAATGAAGGTAATTTTCAAGATTAAAGATTACATGACCTTCAGAGTGCATCATTAAAAAAAAAAGGAAAAAAGGAAAATACAGGGTCATGATGTCACCTTTGAAAGTTTTACTGCATGCATCAGGCCGCGGTCTATTTAATGCGCCTTTAGGTTGCTGTGTTTTTGTTGTAGAATGTGTATTTGATTAAAATGTGTAATTTCAGCTGTGCGCTAACATCCATCTAATATTCCAACACTAGCCATTTTTCAAGACTATTCAACTGTACGAGCAGTTTAATATTGCTCAAGCTGTGCGTGCATGTGTGTGTGTGTGTGTGTTTGTGTGTGTGTGTATGAATGCATAGTTGGGAAGCTTTAGAAAATGAATGCTCGAGGTTGCAATGTTTTGTTTGAACCATTTTTACACTTCAGAAATTACTACCCAGATATCAATCATAGTCTTGTTTAGATTCCACTCTGCTCTTATGTTTGAATCATTGTTGTTTTGTTTACTTAGCTTTTTTTTTCTTTTCTTTCATTTTTTAATTACGTCCTTGATTACAACGTTCAGCATGAAAGCTGATTAAACAAGCGACTTTGCTCTCAAAAGGAAAAAAAAGCAACATGCTTGTTAAAAATTGCCTGTTGCCTTGTTTAAAAATATGCTTGGAGGCTCTTGGGGGGGAAAAGGACAAGTTCAGAAGCCTTGTTAATGAGGAGCGTTACCCATGACCTGTCAAACCCCAAATCTCACTAGACTTGTTCACTTCTGTTCTTTAGTTAAATGTTTCCTCGTCTGTTTTGCCAAACATACCCAATATAACATTATTCCTATGTAGTCAGTCAGTTAGTCATTATCTAATCCACCCACCCAGAATCACTAGGCTCAAGGCAGGAATACTCCCTACACAGGGTACCAATCTATCACAGGGTACCACAAACAAGCACACACCCATTTACTCACGCTTTGCAGCTGTGGCCTAGTGGTTAGGGAACCGGTCTCGTGACCGAAAGGTCTTGGGTTCGATCCACACCCAGGGCAGGACACGACTAAAGTGCCCTTGAGCAAGGCACCTAACTTTCCTACTGCTCCCTGGGCACCATGGTTTGGGGCTGCCCCCCGCTCTGGGCAAGTGTTTTCACTGGTGTGTGTGTGTTTCGCTGCATGGATGGGTTAAATTCCTCTGTGTGCAAATGCAGTAGGCAAATAGTTCACTTTTTCACTTTTCACAATTTAGCACATCCAGTTAGCCTTTCATGTGTGTTTTCTCGGAGGTGGGAGGAAACCGGAGCACCCTGGTAAAAACCCACATGGGGAGAACACACCAAACTCAAAGACAGAGACCAGAGTGCATATATATATATATAGTATTATATCTATGAAAAACCATTCAGCCCTAACATTAACACCACCTGCCACAACGACTGCCAAAGCAGCTCTGACTTGTTGAGGCGTGGACTTACCACCCCCCCCCCAACCCCCCTCCATAGCACATCACTGATCCGTGAGTACCTTTGACCCTGTTGCTGGTTGACCGGTTGTTAGAACATGCATTTTTTATAACAGAATGACATGAGTGTAATGCTGACTGTGTGAGCATCTGACCATTACACCCATATACCCCCATTCCAAAGTCATGTCTGTTATCATGAAGTTGATCCCCTTTTTTGCTGTTATTATAATCTCCACTCTTCTGGGAAGGCTTTGGACTAGATTTTGAAGTGTGGTTGTAGGGATTTGTCCATTCAGCCACAAGAGCATTAGTGGCATCGGGCACTGATGTTGAGCAAGGAGGTCTGGTAAACATTCAGCATTCCAATTCATCTCTGTGGTGTTCAATGGAGTTGAGGTCAGTGTTTGTGCCACTCGAGTTCCTTGGCAAACCATGTCTTTTTGGACATCACTGTGTGCTGGAAACTTTGGGTTCCTTGGTTTCAATGGAAATAATAATGCTACAGTATACAAAGACATTTTTGACAATTGTGTGCTTCCAGCTTTGTAGCAATAGTTTAGGGAAGAGATATGTATGGGTGTGATGGCTCAGTTTCCCAATACTTTTGCCTATATAGTTTATCAATGCTCTTAAATATGATGAGTAATATGATGTCAGTTCTACATATGTTGTAAGCATGGGCAATCATTATCATTTAAGGCTAATAGTAACTGGTTTCATATTATTATATCAGTTCCAATTATACTAAAGTTTCGGAAAACTTTGTACAGACGAGACTATCCAAAGCACATGGCTGGTGGTGACTCCATAATTGTATGGGGTTTGTTTAGCTGGCATTCCATGGAACCACTGGTATGTCTACAAACTTCTCTGACATGTTAATCCTATGTGTGCTTCCTTTCTGATATGTTACACCCATTATTGTCCTAAATTTATTCTGGTGGGTTTGGCCTCTTCCAACAAGACTATGTGCTAGCACACACGTCTAGAGACGCCAAATTATGGTTAGTGGAACACTCATCTGAGTTCGGGGTTTTGCCATTCCCTCCTAAGTCACCAGTTCTGAACGTTATCGAACACATCTGGGATGCCATGTAACGTGCTGTGGAAGACAGAAATCCTACATCTCAGAATACAACAGAATTGTGGACCGTTCTGCAGAAAGTATGGTGTTCATTGCGTACAGAATGATCCTGCAAGCTCTGGGAGTCCATGCCCTGTGGGGGACCTACCAAGTATTACACTGGTGTACCAGTTTTTCTTTAACCATAATGAACCACAAACTTAATTTAATGCACCTGGTCTTCTTCAAGTCTTGGTAACTATTAAAGATCCAAAAGATACTCCCTTAGTTTGTATTTAGATATTGAAGCTGGAAAACACTGCTTAACATGGCACTACCAAATCTCTCAAAGGTATTCTGTTAGGTTGAGATCTGGTTAATACGAACGCCATAGCATGTGATTTGTTTCAATGTTTTCAGTTAGAATAAATTTGTATTTTGATTGACGCTGAATTCCCACTAATGAGACAGGCGGATACAAACCATGCCAGCAAAATGTCTTCCACAGCTTAACGGTGTCACGTTTGAAATGTCCACTCACTTAATCACTCTATATAGTGTTTGCTACATAGAACACTCACTAGGGGATAAGGCCAGACAGCTATTGATATATTTCAGGCACTATATAGTGAGTAAGTGAGTGAGTGAGTGAGTAGACATTTTGAACACAGCATATGTTGGCAAATTCAAAAGCAAATATTATTTTGTCATGTTATTTTGTAATTATAATGTATAGTGTTGTGAATTCACAGTTTAGATTTAGAAGAAGAGAAGTGGGTAAACCACTCATTGACTATTGTACTTGCACACAGAGGAACCAATGCATTGAAACACACACACACTACTGAGTACACACCAGCTTGCAGTGAGCATGTGTTCCCTAAGTGGTGGGCAACTCTATCATTGGTATCCGGGGAAGTTTGAATGAATGAATGAATGAATGTGAATGATTTTGCCTTACTGTGTTTGCACACAGAAGAAATGTGACCTCCGCATTTAACCCATCCATGCAGTGAAACACACACACACCAGTGAACACTAGGGGGCAGTGAACACACTTGCCGGGAGCGGGGGGCAGCCCCAAACCACCACGCCCGGGGAGCAGTTAGGGGAGTTAGGTGCCTTGCTCAAGGGCACATCAGTCATGTCTTGCCCTGGGTGGGGATTGAACCCACGACCTTCCGGTCACGAGACCGGTTCCCTAACCACTAGGTTTTCAGGGATCAAATCAGCAACCTTTAGGTCACAAGCACAGTTCCTTAACCACAAACCCACGTCTGTCCATCAGCGACAGGTGACGGAATTGAACACAAATTAAAACTATAATGAATTTCCTGGTTATACACTTGCACTTTTCTATGCCGCAACAGATTATTTATAATCACTCTGTCCATGTCACCTGAATGAGGATGTGTTTTTAGTCTGGTTCCTCTCAATGCTTCTTACTCTTGACATCTCAGGGTTGTTTTTTTTTTTATTTTCATTTGCCATTGTTGCTTTCAGCTTGCTGATATATTTCTGTGAATCTGCTTTGGAACCTTGTCTAGTGTTAAAAGCGCTATGCAAAAAAAACTGAATTGAATTGAATTTGTTTTAAAGGCTAAGCACCACCTAATGGACCCCCCTGGTGATTTCACACTGTTTTAGATACTGATATATACACACATTAATTAAAATGAAAAGAACTCATTTGATTTATTTAAAATAAGTAATTTGCTTTAAAATTGTCAATTTTGATTAAATTGACGGAAAAACCCGAGCTCACTACGGAAATTCCTGACACTGCGTGTGATGTCACTGGTGGTCAACAGTGAACAATGCTGTGGTTAAAAACACCATTATGACTGACTTGGACTGGGAATTTTCCAGTGCTGGATCTTTAGATTCTGATGATGTTTCCTAATTTGATGAAGAGAATAAATCTGCCTTGACAGTGGAGGTGTCTGGATATCATAAGGAAATTAAACACCCTTTTTGTCATTTTTGCATCACCATGAGTGCATCTAATAGCGTCGCTGTCCACCACCTATGTCACACATACGACACATACGATTTCCGATCAGCGTGGCTAAACAAGGGCAGGGTTAAACAACTGTCTTTTAAGCTGTACTTCTTGATCTTGTAAAAAATTAAACGTTTTCTGTTGATTATCACCAGTTTAGATACTCAAATTCCTCTGTATTTATGTGTTAGACACTTTTATGTTAAGCGGTGTTTGCCTTTCACTGTTGTCTGTTGTCTAGGTTTTTGCCTCAGTGCATGTTTAGGAGTTTTAGTTCACTTTCTTTGTATTGTTTATGTTCTGATCAAAATGAAACTTGATCTGCACTTGCATCTGCCACCACCGCCACTCATTCCTGACAAGCAGAGCCAAAATCATTTTCCAGCAGCAATACCAAAAGCCGCACTGAAATCCTCACACATCCGTGCAATTTACATATTTATGAAGCTTAAACTGCTGTGAACCTACAGCACCTTTCATTTGCTGTATTTAAGTGAATGTGTGTATGATTACCTGGCTGTCCTCTCTTTCACTGCTCATTAGACAGTGCAGAACAGATGTGTATGGTCCGCTGGATTTATTACCTGATTATTACAAGTCAGTTATGTGGCACATTATACATTCTTCCTAAGTGTGCAGTAAGCAGCTATAAAGATGGGATGCACTACTGGGACACCTACACAAGGGCAACCATGGGCTTGTGGTTAACGAACCGGTCTCGTGATCAAAAGGTCCCCCTTTTAACCGCCTCACTGTCAAGACACGAACGAAGTGCCCTTGAGCAAGACACCTAACTCCCAACTGCTCCCCTGGTGCTGTGAATAGGGGCTGCCTTCGCTCAGGGCAAGTGTGTTCACCGCCCTCTAGTGTATGCATCCATTAGTGCGTGTGTTTCACTGCATGGATCTGTTAAATGCAGAGGTCAGGTTTCTCTGTGTGTACAAGCACAGTGGTCAATAAGTCTGTTCACATCACATTTACAGGATCTTTTATGACATACCATAGTGTGTGGATCCATAGGCATTGATATGGTTCTTTTGCATGGTTCATGCAAGGTCAGGTTTCTGTCTGGACCTGTTAAGTGCTTTCATACCAAACTCACCCATCTATAGCTTAATGGACAGTGTGGCACAGTCATGCTGGAGCAGACAAGGGCCTTTCCCAAACTGGTCCCACGCAGTTATAACTTTACTATTGCTCAAAATGTCTGAAGCATCAAGATTTCCCTTTCCTGGAACTAAGGGGTCTAGGCCAGGATTAGGGTTAGAGTTATGACTTTAATGATTAAGACGTGCGTCCCAATAAATAAGAACACAGCAGCTGTAACTGCCCATGATCTCCTACCTTCTGTTTGCTGCTGTGAGTTCTCCACAGGCTAGTTCAGGTCAATAAAGAACGGTGTTCTATTAATCAGAGGTGGAAGAGAGGGAAAGTTTCAGAGGCTGAGTGTGAGAAAGAGCAAACACTTGACAAAATGCATGAAGGCACTTTGTGGAATTCGCTAAACCCATGAGGGGGACAGCGTGCAGCCAGAGGTCTTATAATATGAAGCAGCATATTAAAAATGTTCATAATCTTGTCTTCACTAATTAGAAGTTAAAGTTGAATAGTCTCGCTCTAATAAAATTAAAGTATTTCTACTTATAAAGTAATGAGTTAACACTAGAATGGCCAGGATTCCATAACTTCTAGAATGAGCGTGTGTGTGTGCGTGCATGTGTGTGCGTGTGTGTGTGTGTGTGTGCGTGTGCGTGTGTGCGCGTGTGCGCGTGCTGACCCATACCGCTCACTTAAAGAGCTCAAAGATATCCGAGCAAAAAATCATTTAAATGCAGCACGGATGATCTGAGACAACTCTAGTGATCCATTTACCAAATTGAATTATCATCCAGGGCTTATCTGTTCCGGGCTGACGTGACAGGAAGTTTGAGGTCTACTATTACACTCCCAGCCAATTTAATGTCCTTTTTTTTTAAAAACATACCTATTCCTCTTAGTTCATAATTGCTCTCTCTAATTTTAAATAACTGTCAGGAATTTTTTGTGCTTTGTACGTTACCTGTGCAATGTTTAGGTCGACTAGATCAAGGAATTTTAAAGTGTGTAATTGAATATATAGTTTATTGGTTGTTTTTTTCTGTAGCATGAAAATCTGATCTGTGTTGATTTTATATGTGTTTTCCAATATCTTCACACACTAGGTCATATATGGACCTATAAAAGCACATTATAGCATATATAGTGCATTCAGACTGAAAAAAGTTAACATTTTTGTCTACACTTAATTTATTATGTTTTTTCCAACACATAAAAATTTCTAATTTATGATCAATTATCACACCCAGAAATGTATTTTATAGATAGATAGATAGATAGATAGATAGATAGATAGATAGATTAGGGAACCGGTCTTGTAGATAGATAGTCAAGATAGATAGTCTTGTGATCTATCGATCTAGGCCAAGACATGACTAAGGTGCCCTTGAACAAGGCACCTAACTCCCCCAACTGCTCTCTAGGCGCCATGGTTTGGGGTTGCCCCCGCTCCGGGCAAGTGTGTTTACTGCCCCCTAGTGTTCACTGGTGTGTGTGTGTGTGTTTCACTGCACGGATGGGTTAAATGCGGAGGTTACATTCCTCTGTGTGCAAAACACAGTAGGCAAATAGTTCACTTTCATTCACTACGCTCTTAACACTTTTATATACAGTAGCTTTTAGCGAATTAATCTTTTAATTTATATTTAATTCCTTGTATTATTCATTTATTTTTAATTTTTAATAACATTTTATTTTATTATCTAGCTTAGCTTTCATTTAATTTCTTATAATATTTTTTTATGATTCTATTTTCATCATATTAGTCTTTCCTTTAATTGCTTTCATATGCTGTTAATTGTTTTACTAAAGTGTATTTTATTTCATTTTACTGTAAAAAAAAGCTGCATTACTGTGTATGAAAAGTGCTATAAAAATAAAGCTATGATTATTATTATTATTATTATTATTAATAATAATAATAATAATAATAATAATAGCAATGACAACAATAACAATAATAATAATAATAATAATAATAATAATAATAACAACAATAATGGTGAAGATGATGATGATGATGATGATGACAATAATAATAAAACAATACTATTACTACTATTACTACTACTACCGCTGCTAAAAATGAACACACTGTTTATTAAATACCACAAATTCAGTTATTTATTTATTTGTTCAGCACTTTCAGATTTCAGTAAGCTGATGTACAGTTGTCTTTCATTAAACCAGAGTTAAGTGTGGCAAGTACCTGAGACGACATAAGAAAAAACTCATTCTCTTATCTGTGCTTATTATTTGCATCACTCTGTTTGTCCAATCTCGTCTCAAAGTGCCGTCCATGCCATCTCAGCAAAATATGAGTGACATGTCGACTGTTATCAGATTCTCAGTGTAGCTTCATGTATTATATCGATGCTGGTTAAATTATATTGTGTTGACTGTAACCTGTTTCAAGTATAACATGTGCATCATATTGTGTCAGAAAGATAAATGCCCCTAGAGGATATGGATTGCCTACGGGGATATGAATTGATGTAGATATGTAGATATGAATTTGTCTCTGTGTTATTACAGATCCATAGATATAATCTAGCGACGTGTTGTTCTAGATACAAACCTTATGGATGTTGATTTGATAACTACTTGATATTCGATTTGATTCTCCGTGAACCCGCAGACTGCGAGCTTGTAAGCAGTTGAGAAACTTGGTGTTATCCTGCATGGCTCTTGTAATTTTCTGTGTTCAGCATGTGGATTCGAGTCCTGGCCCTCTGTTTGGCCAGGTGGTCATGCCATGCTGCATAGGGCTGGCATGAAAGGTGGAGGGAAGTGACACACGTACGCCTCACTAGGGAGTGAAGCGAGAGCCAGCCTTGCCATGTGTACGTCTCTGAGAGCGTGTGTTGTTCAGTGTGCTGCTCTCTTGAGCATGAATGAAATGCAGTTTGGGCTTCTGTGCCGTTCCCGTGACGATGCCAGCCCCACGCGTGCACCTTCCCACTGCTCCCGGATTGCACGCTGAGACCCCCTGTCTGTCCATCCTGGCTCAGTGTACTATTCGCCAGCCGCCATCGGCCCTCCCGCTAAGGGAGTTGTTTTGCTAATCCCTATTTGACTGACAGCAGGAGAGGGGCACACTTAGCTTGAGGTATCTCAGTAAGACCGAGTGCTGCCAGGGAACCAGTGTGACATGTGTCTCATACTGTTTCTACCCTGCTATTATTAACACGTCCTTCTCCAAATGATATTTTTGTTTTATTCACTAAAAGTTCATCTGCCTATTGCGCAATGGTTCCACCAAGCATTAGATGAAGCACTGTGCCTTCCAGGTATGATCCTGTCATAGGGATCTTGAAAACGAACGCTATCTACTACGTCAGGTCCCATATGGTCCAATCTTCCTGATTACCGCTGAGTTCAGCCATTACTGAACCCAGCAGGCTCCATGGACAGTAGGCATACTCTGTAATGAAAATGGCTCTGGATCATTTTGGGACCGTATGTCATTCTGAGATCTAATGTCAGCCTCAGTCTCTCCGTCTCTCTCTCTCTCTCTCTCTCTCTCTCTCTCTCTCTGTCTATGCTCTTTCAGAAAAGTAATTTTCCAGCCTCTCATGTTGAATGTGAAATATTTGCAAAAAAAAATGTTGTAATTAAATTATTTGTGTTAGTATTATTATTTGCAGGGGCTGAGCACTACGTCTTTTTTCTTAATTACTCTTTAGTGTTTTTTAATTTTTTTATTTTTTTTTCAATTACACGTTTAGTGCTTTTTATGACTCATTTAGTGTTTTTGGTGTTTTTTTGAACTAGTCTTTTAGTGTTTTAATTACTCTTTAGTGTTTGTTTTTATTGACTCTATTACTGTTTGGTTATTACACATTAAGTTTTTTGGTGTTTTTTTTTTAAATAATTAATTTACTGTATTTTAATTTCTGTTTTAGTGTCTGTTTTATGTCACTATTTTGTACTATTTTTTTTATTATACTTTTATTGTTTTTTTTTTTTTGGTTGTTTTCCTATAATAGATTATCCTACGAGGATCATCATTTTAATACGTTGAATAAAATACATTGGGACACATCCAAATATACAGTGATGTGGTCATCTATTGCTGTCATGTATGCCGCTTATAAATGGATATAAATGTCCCCATAATGATGTTGGGAATATACAGAGAAATTAAAAACAAAAGGTATCTTAATAGCTGAACAGTGCAGCTTCTGTTCCGTTGAAAATAACCTTATTTAATTTATTGTAGTGCCTCCCATAAATCTGACCCCACTTGAAAGCATGTGCGAAACTTTAACAGGGTACAGCAAGTGGGAGGTACAAAAAGGTACCGAAATTGGGTTAAGAACATAGACTGTTCATAGGAGAGGACAGAACACCCCTGTTCACTCCTATTGTGACATTTTGAAGTGAAAAGACAGGCAAAATGGAAACTGTGTCTCGTTTGCGTTTGCTCCATAGAGATGTGAGGCTAGGCGGTGTGACTGCTGAACCCCTTTTATGCCAGGAACATGCAGAATAATGTTGACAATATTTTTTTTTCAGTGTGACATATTTTATTTTTTAACCCGATGTTCTGTTTGGTCTGCAGTGTTTTAACTCCATGTCATCTGACTGGTTTGCTAACATTAGCACGCAGCTAATAAAGTAGCATTCTTAAATTTGCCACTATACATAAAACTGCAACAGACTTGTCTCAGAGAGCCTGCTAGAACAGGCTGTCCTGCTTTTCTTCATTAATGTCAATTTATACACTCAAAGATATTGGAACCGCCAAACATAAAAAAGTGTCCAAGATATCAATCATGTGTGATATACCCTTTGTGTGTATAGCTGACATCACGTCACGGAAAGTGTCGCTGCACATTCACACTTGGGAAAAGAAAAACACTTGGGAATGGGCGGGGTTAAAAAAGTTGTACTGGAGCCAGCCACCAGAGGGCGTAAGAAACATCATGACTTCACTTTTTATTGCTTTCCGCCATTCAACTCTTATATACAGTCTGTGGCTGAGACGGACATAACAGATGACTTACATCATTTCGATCCTAAAGGATGGCGGTGGCATCATCCTCCAAGAGATCGCCATGTTTCATCACAGGGTCAACAGTGATCAGGAAAATGCCTCTATAGTGTCCCAGAGCCATCATTTCCCCATGAATTTGTCCCTCGTTTGTATTTTGCATGTTCTTGTGATGATATTACACAGCACTTTAGTGGTAGCCATCAAACGAGGCCATTGCGTGGGCCAGTCAGAAAACAGCTCAGCACGCTACTGACAGTAGTTATTTATTGATGGCAGTAAGGTCAGTGTTTGGCTCCGGATAATGCATTATTGATGTTATGAAGCTGTCATGGGCTTTAAGAGGTGTGAAGAGGTGTGTGTGTGTGTGTGTGTGTGTGTGTGTGTGTGTGTGTGTGTGTGTGTGTGTGTGTGTGCGCGTGCGCGCATGTGTGTTTGTAAGTAAATTCCCACTGAATATACTAGATAAAGTTACAGGCCCTGTCCACATGTACACAGATTCTTTTAGGTTTCTTTCCACCTGTCTGATAGGTAGAGACATAGCCAGACATACAGCCAGACTAACAGACATAGAGTCTTAAAGATATACAAACCAGCAAGCAGACAGACATACAGACAGGCAGGCATGTAGACAGATAGACAGACAGATATACGGACAGGCTTACAGGCAGACAGGCATGCAGACAGACAAATGGATAGGCAGACAGCGGATAGAGATAGACAGACAGACAGACTCCCAGACAGACACGCAGGCAGACAGATGGGTAGACATATACAGGCAGGCAGAGACATAGATAGAGAGACAGACAGGCAGACAGATGGGGAGGTCTATCTATCTATCTGCCCATCTGTCTGCCTGCCTGTCTGTCTGTCTGTCTGTCTGTCCATTTATCTATCTATCTTATCTATCTATTCACCGTACTGTCTGTCTGTCTGTCTGTCTGTCTATCAATCAGTCAATCAATCAATCAATCTATCTATCTATCTATCTATCTATCTATCTATCTATCTATCTATCTATCTATCTGTCTGTCTGTCTGTCTGTCTGTCTGTCTGTCTGTCTGTCTGTCTGTCTGTTAAATTTTGTGGACAGAGCTGTATTGAGTACAAGTAATTATAAAATGGGTAATTTTTGAAACCACACTAGCCTACTGGGAAGTATGACAGAGCAGAAGATAGCTGCTGAATGTAACTAATAATGTAATTTGTAATCGAACTTAGTTACTTTTAAAGTCAGGTATTCATTAAAGTAACTAAGTTACCTTTTAAAGGAGTAATTTGTAATCGGATTACTTTTGCAAGGTAACTATGCCATCACTGGATTTAACAATGAACTCTGCTTACGGTTTGATTCGATTCACAATTCTGGATTCATGATTTGAATAACAAATTTCCTTTTTAGTCTTTTAAGTGCATTTAAAAATGCACTATTGTAAACAATATTTGAAGAACAATATTTGTGTTATCGGAACAACTTCACCAGTTCAATGAACAAGCACTATATTAAATTTAAATCGGTAAACAAACAGGTGCAGGATGTGCTAGTGTGAGTTTAATTGATTCTGGTGCTCTTGAACCCTCTGGTGTTCAAGAACGTTACTGCATTAGATGGCAAATCACAAAACATGATATCGTCTGTTTCCACAATTAACGTCATCACAATTTTGCACTGCGATGCATTGTGGCACGACGCTTTGATACATCCGTAGTATGCAACCATGGTGCACTATTTAGAACGATAGTATGCAGACATCTATATTGAATGGACACGTTTAAAGCTTTTGTGTGCACTTGTTTTTCCATTATTATTTTAGTATAGTTAAACACTAATATCTACAATAAATTCTTTAATTCTTTTCTATTTCTTTTTTATTTTTAAAGGTGCAGTATGTAATATTTTTTGTGCATGTCTGTTAAATTAACTGTTTAAATTAACACATTCTGCAAAGCTGCAGTTCCCTCATTAATTACCTTCTGATGGTATGAATTATTTTCTGCAAGTGGCTTGCAATAGCAATATCTACTAGAAGGGGTCTCTAAATCTTCCAAATTCTCCAAAGGTTACATACTGCAGCTTTAAATGTATCTACATGTATCTTACTATTTCAGTTGTGCTTGTAAACATCGTTTTCTATTTGAAATTTTCTCACAGTGTATTTTGAAACATACAGCCGTCAGATAAATGATACAGAAATTGCATGGTCCATTCTCCCAATGAGAGCTCTGAGAGGTACCGTTACCCTTTACTCATTTCACAAAGGTGTAGTATATTTAAATATTTAATTAAATTCTTTCACTGGCGGATGTGGTTCTGCTTGTCACCTGCTACGTAAGGTAGGAATCTGTGTTTGTATCATGTCTGATTTTGCTTTGAAATGTATTTGATATACAACATCAATCAGCCATAATGTTAAAAAAGCACCTGCCTAAACAGCTCTGACCTATTGAGACATGGACTCCACAAGACCTCTGTAGGTGTTCTGTGGTATCTGGCATCAAGACGTTAGACATATCCTTCGGTGGATCTTCTGTGGAATCAGACTAGATTTTAATTAGTTACTTACATTGTATTAGTTACATTAGTTAGATATGGGCTTCATGACTCATTCACTGGTAACCACTATATAGTGGGGACACACCACATAAGACCTGCTGTTCTGGAGATGATATGATCCAGTTGTCTAAACCTTTGTCATCTAGCTATCACAATGAGGCCCAATTGTGTCAAAGTCACTCAGATCCTTAAACTTGCCCATTTTTCCTGCTTTCAACACATCAACCTAGCGAACTGACTGTTCACTTGTTGTCTAATATATTCCTCCCCCTGAAAGGTGCCCCTGTAAAAAGATAATCACTGTTTCTCACTTCACCTGTCAGTGGTTTTACATTATAATGGCTCAGTGTATATATAGATCTAAGTTATTTTAATTAGCTGTCATTTTTATTGCCATGACTGACTGACTACATGTTTATCAGAGACTTTTAATGGTGTAGGAGCTTTGATTTTAGTTGTCTTGTGCAGAATAAAGGCAGAGCAAACCATCTGGAGCAGGCTCAGACAGCACTGAGTCCTTAAAAAGAAGCGGCCTAAGACTGATATCCTATTTAAAATAGGAATACTGGGTATGTCTACTGTGCTGTTGTGTTTGTGGATGAAGAGTTTGAAATATTAACCTAACATGACTATGTGTGTGTGTTTGTGTGTGTGTGTGTGTTAATTCCCGTCATCCAGTCTGCATGGCAGAGCGACTTAAGACCGAGCTTCTGGAAAGAGAGAAGGTGGTGGACGTCATAGCAGGACCAGATGCTTACAGAGACCTACCGTGTCTCCTGTCTTTTGCTTATAGAGGACAGAGAATCAGCAACGTCCTGCTTTCTCCTCTTATATGCCTTGAGCCTTTCATTAAGCAAACTCGCTCTTTTGAACAGCTACACTCGGGAGGCATACCTCAACTTTGTGGAGAAAGATACCAGGTTCTTTTCTTCATTATTAACTAGACAAGACAGTAATGCACTATAACTTATAAATGCTATGAATCTACACTGTTTGTACACTCAGGAGTAAAGCAAGAGACTATTTGCTGGTTAAGGTGAGTATTAATACTGGGGCCTAAAGCTTTCATCTCTGTTAAGTTCAATTGTAAGTGTATGTTGCTGTAATGATGTGCTAATGTAATGTTGTGCCACGCCTTTAGTCACACCTCCTGTGAGCAGCACTGAGATGAACAGGACACTGTATGTTAACAAGATATTTCCAAACTAGGGTCTGCAACCCCACATTGATTTACAATTTGGAATTGTGAGAGAAAGTTTTGTTTTGATTTGTTCATTTATTTGACAAATTATTATTAAATATACTTCTGTAACTGACACATAAAACAGGTTATAACAGTAAATATGACAGTAGAAAATTTTTTACAGGAATTATCTTGTCTGTCTGTATAACCCTGGTGTGCATAAAGTAGCCACACATGACTGACAGAAAAGGTTTGGTTCTAGTAAATGTCATGGTTCTGCACACACATGCCAACTTACAGTGACAGTAAAGGTCTGTTCCACTTTCATAAACATACTTCCTGACTAGCTCCATCAGGAATATCAAGAAATTTCTCACGTCACACTAGGTTGGTTTAATAATTGACAAGTATTCAAAAAATTTAGTATAGTTGAGCCTTTGGGTAATTTGTTAAAAACTGATGAGGCCCCAGTAAAAGTGAAAGTAAAGTTGATATTTACATTTACGGCATTTGGTAGACGTCCTTATCCAGAGCGACTTACAAGGTTACTGGTATTACAGGTAGGCCAATGTAGTGTTAGGAGTCTTGCCCAAGGACC
>JAOVVF010000022.1:8452799-8464220 GCA_028565595.1 Duopalatinus emarginatus
TACATAAGTGAAAGTGAACTGTTTGCCCACTGAGTAATGTGACCTTCAAATTTTAACCCATACGTGCAGTGAAACACACACACACACACACACACACAAGTGAACACTAGGGGGCAGTGAGCACACTTTCCCAGACTGGGGGGCAGTTCCAAACCACAGGGAGCAGATGGGGGTTAGGGGCACCTCAGTGGTGTCTTGCTCTGTGCGGGGCTCGAACGCGGTACCTTCTGGTCATGGGACCGGTTCCCTAACCACTAGGCCACGGATGCGGCTGTAAACTATATTACACATAATTATAAATATAAATGAATTACATGATTCAATTTAAACAATTTGGAACTGTTATCATGATGAAATGTTCATTACCAGTTTTACGTCATGGGCATTTAAAAAGAGAAAAAAAAAGCATAGTTTGCAACCTTTCAGAAAAGCCTGCATTCTTCTCATAGTTTATCCTGGTACCATTTTCTCCCCAGGTAACCAACACACACACACACACACACACACACACACACACACATGTTCCAGTTCTGATGCTCACATGTTTATTCTACATGCTTCAGTGGTGGACAGGTCAGTAAATCAATTAGCCACAGGCAACCATAACCCTATTCACTTGCTGCCTAATATATCCCACCCCTTGACAGGTGCCATTGTAATGTGATAATCAATGTTATTTACTTCATCTATCAGTGGTATTAATGTTCTGAAGTATCTGCTGCTAACATCTTGGTTCCAGACACCACAACACATTGTTAGAGGTTTTGAGGAGTTCATGTTTTACAAGATCCATACATACACCCCTGATCAAAAAACTGCATAAATTTGCATTTTGCACTATTGGATCTTAAGAAGGTTCTAAGTAGAGCTTACCAATGCTGAAAGAAGAAATGGGAGAAAGAGACAAAAGATTTTGAGCAGTCAATTTATTGAAAACAATTAATTTAACTTAAATTGGCTGTTCATCAGCTGACCAAAAGTTTAAGACCACAGCCTTTAAAAGCCAAACTCAGCCCCAAAATTTGGATTCCATGTCATTTTCTATCAAGTATTCACACTGTCAAGTGACCTGATGGCAAAAGCAAACAAGCTCACTGACTATAAAAGTGGTAGGATTGCTAAGCTGCATAAGCAAGGCCTCTCACACAGTGTGCCATCGCTGTGGACGCAGTAAGACAGTCATTTTGCATTTATTGTCATTTTGTTACCAAACAAAAAAGTAGTAGACCCCTTAAAAAAATCACCAGCACTGAGCCATCAAGACACGGGACGATCCTTGACTCAAATCAGCACTTACTAGTGCTGACTGCAACTCAGTAACCATGTAACGTGAAGATCCTAATGGCTTCCAACATTACTGGCATGCCAAAGTGGCCTCACCTGAGATGTTTTCAATGTGGCACATTTGGGGGTGTGTGTGTGTGTGTGTGTGTGTGTGTGTGTTTGTGTGTGTGTTTGGGGGGTGGGGCTCTTTCAATGGAACAATGGCGCTTCAGGTTTTCCTGGGGTGTCAAACAGCAGCTGGTTATAAACTGATAAGACCCAGGCGACTTCACTCAATCATAGAACCCTGGTTACATATGCAACCATGGATTTTCCTTCTTCTCACAGCCTCATGGCCCATTTCACCAGACATTACACATACACAGTGCACCTACCATTTCTGCAAACACTGTACTGCATTCTACGAGAACAAAGATGACTCAAACTTGCGACACAGTTTATATGTATACAATCTGGGGGGGGATAGCTGTTAACACTTCACAAACATGCACAAATGACACACCTCATAGTGCTGCCCTGGAGGCAGTCATAGCACACTTCAGTGGACAAAGAAAGCATGTTTTGAGGTACCTCTATGCATGAGGAGTTACTGCAATAGGTGTCAAAATTGTTTACAGGAATTTGGGGTTTAGCCACAGTGTGGCATAGTTGAACCAAAAACAGACTAAACACAACTATTCTTAATTCTATACAATTTTAGTTGTATAGAACTTTTAACAATTGACAGCTTTACAGTAATATAGGATCAGATTATATATTATATAAATTATCCCTGATGAGCAATTCAGTGGTGACAGTAGCAAAGAAAAACTCCTTAAGAAGACAAGAGTAGGAAACCTCGCATGAAAGCAGACTTTATTATAGAATGCAAGTGTATAACCAGGAACTTAATGATAGCTATAAGTCTGAAATCTGTTCACTGTTGGACAACTGTTCAGTCATAGTTCTTTTATGATGACTGTTTATATCAGTCTTAGTCCCAGCAAGATTCATGGTCCATTGCAGTGTTCTTTAGATTGTTCATGTGGGTTCATCCGCAGTGATGCTCAGTAGATAAGCTTCCAAGATATAAGGTAGTCAGGGTGAATGGGGCAAGTCTGTGGTGCAGGAGGAGTAGGGAATCAGGATCACTGGTATCTCCTGGTCCCATAGCCATGTAGGTGTTGCCTAACCAAGTGGGAGGTGAAGAGAGAGGGTAGAGAAATTAATACAGAATATTAAGTATGCTCTTTCATGTAATAGTTACATAAAATATATGCTGAGCAGAAAGCAAGCAGGCACCAGAAGCTGACACAGACATGGATGGAAGTGTGGGACTATGTTTTCAGCCTAGACTTAAAGACTATAGCTGCGTCTGAAATGGCATACTTGAATACTACCTACTAGTTTGGAGCGAGTATATACTATTTAACCGCTAATCTAGTATACAATTTAGTTTACAAATAAAACAGGCTCTCAGTTCACTTGCAGTGCATTATGGGATATGTCAGGCTCTGATAGTGTGCTGGCGGAGCATACTAGAAAATCTCTCCCAACCTAGTAGGACATCCGGGAACCTTTCACATACTACCTGTTACATACTAGGTATTCGGACGCACTACATCGTGTCACATACTAGATTTGCATACTAACTAGTATGGAAGTATACCATTTCGGTATACCATTTCGGAGTCCCAAACACTAATTTGAAGGCTGTTCCATATATGTGGGGCTCTGTAAAAGACTAATCTGCTCCCTTCTGTAGCCCACATAATTTGAGGTATCAGCAAAGAGCCTGTACCTGTTGACTTAGGTCTGGTGGATCATAAGAGAGTAAAGAAGTGGTGGATCATAAAAGACTAAAAGTTCCCTCAGGTACTGTGGCGCGACATAGTTAACTACTTTATAGGTCCATAGTAGTATTTTATAATCAGTGTGAGATTTGACTGAGAGTCAGTGCAGTTTGGATAAGATAGGGTGGTATCTTCATCTTTTTAGATTTTAGTAAGGATTTTGGGTGCTGCTTTCTAGACAAACTGAAGTTTGTTTATTCACCTACTGGAACAACCTGGCAACAAGGCATTAAAATAATAATACCTAGAGTGAATAATATTATGAACTAGCATTTTTAAATAATTTAGTCACATCAAATCGTAGCAATATTCCTAAAATAATAAAAGGCTATTCTAATGATATAATCTACATGAGCTTCAAATGAAACACTTGAGTCAATAATGACACCAAGGTCTTTTACTGCTGTACATGATGTAACTGAAAGGCCATCCAGAGTTAATACATAATCAGAAAGTTTACTTCTACCTGCCTGTGGTCTTAATACAAGTACTACTGTTTTCTCATAATTTAGCATAAATTATTCAGCATCCATTGTCTAATGTCACCTCACCTTCTCTAAGCGGGTGTCTCTCATATGGCTTTGCTGACCAAATATAGCCATGTATCATCAACATAATAGTGGAAGCTGATACTGTGTTTACAAATAATACAACCCAGACATAGCAAATATAAAAAAATAACACAGGGCCTAAAACAGAACCTTGTGGAACACCAAACTTCACAGGGTGACTTTGCATAGAGAATTCACCATTTATACCCACAAACTGACAATATGACCTGAACCAGGTGACTTCTCTTATCCCCAACAACATTTTCTAGTGTGATCAGTGGTGTCAAAAGCTGCATTAAGGTCAAGCAAGACAAACAAGGATACACAACCCTGATCAGAGGCCAGTGCCAGGTCATGTGCTATGATGTGATTTGGTAAGGCATAAATCCTGAGTGATAGATTTCAATCTTTCAGAATATTATTTCTTTGTAGGTATACACACAACTGTTGGGCTATAACATCTTGGAGATTAAGAGAAGGGTTGATATTTATATTTAATATCAGTAAAAAATATATTGTGAGAAGTTTTCTTGGGAGGTTCTGCAGCCTGAAACACTTTGTTTATTTGGAAGGAACTATACAGCAATTCAAGTAATTCAAATAATTACTTTTTACAACCTTGGTGAACAAAAAAGCATCTCAGAACAAACAGCATACAGAACCTTGAAAAGGATGGGTTATAGCAGCAGGTGGACATAATGAGTTCCACTTTTGTCAGCCAAGAACAGGAATCTGAGCCCATCATGCTGTGCCCACCCAAACTGGACAGCTGAAGATGGAAAAAGACCAGATGGTTTTTGAGTGAGACTGACCAGGTGATTCTTTGTTGTGTGTCAACGATTGCCTCAGTTTATTGATCTTGGCTGTCAGCAGTAGAACCCAGTCTAGTTTTCTATAGCCCACCCACCTCAAGGTTTGATGTTTCGTGTATGTGGAGATGCTTTTCTGCTTACCACAGTTGTAAAGCATAATTATATGATTTACTTTATTTTTTCTAGAAGCTTGAACCAATATGGACATGTTCTGCTGCATTACATTCTAATCATTTGACATTCTGATAGTGAGCTTTTGGCATTCTTTACATTCCTTCTGCATATAATGTTATCTATCTGAAGTGTCCTTGAGCAAGGCACCTAACACCCAAGTTCACCCTAGGAATCGTGGATAGTGGTGCCCACCACTCTAGGAAAGTGTGCTCACTGCCTTTAGTGTGTGTGTGCTCACTAGTGTATGTATATGTGTTTCACTGCATTGATGGATTAAATGTGGAGAATAAATTTCTCTGTGTTTAAGCACAGTGGTCAATGAGTAGTGAATTGCACTTATTGCATAGACAAGAACGGTTCATCTATAAAGTGCAATTTCAATGTAATATAAACTTTAAATAAACATTTTAAAAAATCCTATACATGTAGCAACTGATAAATTGTAATTAATATGAATCGAAATGATTTGTATTGTCTGAACACACAAACACAAATATGTCAAATAAGAATGAAAAAAAAAAGTTGCACTATATTTCATATTGTTAAGATTATTTTTCATTATTTATTCTCAATAGTTATATGCAACATATATATGTATATGTAATTATGCAGATGGTTGGCAATCAAATCATATTATTAAATGCTATGAAATGATGAATCTGTCTATTAACTATTATGTCAATTTTATGTATGTTATATTTGTTTATTTGATTAAAATAATAATAAAAACATTGTCAATAGGATATATTTTAGTAAACATTTAACAGTTTGTTATTTAAGAGTTAATGTTTACCTACTACAAGTATTTAGAGTGTTATTCACTGAAATAATTTATACCACAACAGGCACAGGCTGGAAGTAAAATGTTTCAGCCTGTTGAACAATAAAAGGTAAAGCCAACAAGGGCACAGTAGAACACCTATTGTCTAGTATCTAGCTTGGTCAAATGAAGGCCATTTCAACTAAACAACTTCCACTGACCTGAGCAGAGTTGTGCGTTAAAAAAATGCATGAATGCAAACAAAAAATGTAAGTAGACATCTTACATTACTCAAACCAAGCTATTTAGTTCTTTTTAAGCACTACTTCATCAGACTTCATGAGGCAAACTTTTGCTGTTTTTTTTGTTTTTTTTTTATTGAGCCTTAACTTTTTTATATAAATAAAAGGCATTACATAAAACCAAATGCCTACCTTGCCTACAAATGCCTGCATAATTCAACTGTCTAGAGCTCAGTGTGACAAAGACAAAGGAACTGGTGGTGGACCTGAAGAGAGACAAGGCATCGGTGATCAGGGGGGTCAGTGTTAACACTGTGGACATCTGGAACTGGATATTGCCAATCAACTGGACTGGGCTAAGGACACTGATGCCCTATATAGGAAGGGCCAAAGTCGTCTCTATTTTCTGAGGTGCCTGAGGTCGTTCAACATCTGCCGGACTATCCTCAGGGTTTTCTATGCATCTGTGGTGGCCAGTGCTATCCTCTGTGCTGTTGCAGGCTGAGGGTGGCAGATGCCAACAGACTCATCAAACTGATCCGCAAGGCTGGTGATGTTGTGGGAGTGGAGCTGGACTCACTGATGGTAGTGTTGGAGAGGAGGTTGCTGTCTAAGCTGCAGGCCATTATAGACAATGGCTCCCACCCACTCTACGACACTGTCATGAGACACAGGAGTACATTTAGTGCAAAACTTATCCCACATGTTCTGGTGCAGCTCTGAAGATATCATTGTGTTTACAGAAGCGGTTGAAGGACTTGCTAGCTGACGACACAGTCCAAAAGACTATTGTTTAGAGGTTTCCCAACCAGAAGCCTTGGGTGGACAAAACTATCCATGGGGCCTTGAACACCCACACTGCTGCTACAATGCGGAGCTCATCAGCGGGAACATGGACGATTACAAGGCTGCGTCCAATGGAGTGCATAAGGCAGTAAAAGAGACGAAGTGGCGCTACGAAAGGAAACTGGCAAACAAGCTAAACACCTTCTGCTCTCGCTTCAAAGCTGCAGTCAGCAGTGCTAAAGGTGCTAACAGAGCTAACCACACTAGCAACTCTAATGTTGCTGCTGACAGAGTGGAGTGTATCAGAGATTAGAGTCCCTTCACAAGCACAGAGAGAGATGTACGGCGAGTGTTTACGAGAGTGAATACTAGGAAGGCAGCAGGACCCAAACGGAATCTGCAAACAATTCCTAAAAGCCTGTGTAGACCAGCTAGCTCCGGTATTCACAGACATCTTTAATCTCTCTCTGACTCTGGGCATTGTACCAACATGCAGTCCATCATTGATCCTGTACCCAAGAGACCCCAGCCCGCTTGTCTCAATGCCTACCACCCTGAAACCCTATAACATCAGTGGTGATGAAGTGCTTCGAAACGCACGCTCACCCTTAGCACTGGAGCACCTCAGGGTTGTCTCCTGAGCCCTATACTGTACTTATTGTACACTTCTGACTGTGTGGCCACTTCCAGCTCCACCACCATCATTAAGTTTGCTGATGACACCGTTGTGGTAGGCCTGATCTCAGACAATGATGAGAGGGCCTACCTGGAGGAGATTAGAGACCTGGAGAACCGGTGCCAGGACAGCAATCCCCATCTCAATGTCTGCAAGACAAAGAAGCTGATTGTGGACTGCAGTAACGAACAGCAGAGCTACCACCCTGTGCTTATCAACGGAACGGCAGTGGCCAGAGTAGACAGTTTCAAATACCTTGGACTACACATTGCAGACACAAAGAAGGCCCGTCAGCTTCTCTACCACCTCAGGTGTCTAAGGGACTAAACACTGCCCTCCAAGGTACTGCAGAACTTCTACTCATGCACCATCAAGAGCATCCTCATGGGAAACATCACAGCCTGGTTCAGGAACAGCACCAAGCAGGACAGGCAGACCCTCTAGAGAGTGGTACGATCAGCTGAATGTATGGACCAAGCTTCCTGCCCTGCAAACTATCTACAGTATGCTGTGTTTGATCAGAGCCAGGAAGATCGTGAAAGACCTCAGCCATCCCAAAAGTGGACTCTTTTCTCTGTTATGCTCTAGGAAACGCTTTCGCACCCTGAAGGTGAACACGGAAAGAATGAGGAGGACCTTCTTTCCAAAAACTGTTCGCACCCTGAATGGGGACAGGGACTAGACCACTGGACTGGAAATAGACACTATCCACACAAAGACTCTCTGACAGACTCTCACACATAGCAACAGCTCTCTCTCACACAACAATAGTTTCCTTGGCAACAACTGTTATGGACAATTTCACTGGACAATTTCATTGCATTTTGTATATACGGATCCCTGCACACATTTCACAGAAAGTCATTCTGCCACCCATTTTGCACACTTTACATTTGTAAATATCTTCCAAACATTTTATATTTTATATACTTTATATTTTTTCTATATTTTTGTAGATGTGTATTTGTATACTATATACTGTATTGTATTGTATTGTATACTATACTATATAACTATATTTAATTTAATTTTATATTGATATTTATTTATTTTTTTTATTGTTACTTTTGTGGACTGACTGTATGATAGTGTATGTGACAAATAAATCTTTAAATCTATTATTACAGACACTGCCTTTTATTGTATTTGTATTTATTGTATTTTTTTTACAATATTGCAAATTCCTCTTTGTTTTAAATTATTACAGTGTTTATTTGTTTGTATAAAGGAGTGAAACTGTAACAAGTGAAATTTCCCTCTGCGATCAATAAAGTATTTCTGATTCTAATTCTGATAATTTTGTGAGAAAATATTTGAATAATTGTTAATAAAAAGTCAAACTTTTTTTTTTCTAAAAGCCAATAAGTTTGAAATGCTGAATGATTTCCAAAAGGGCAATGGTAAATATGATTACACATATATTTAACCTTACAGTAATAGTTACAATTAAATGAAAACAGTATTATTGTGTAATACAAAACAATAACATCGATAAGATAAGATTTCCCTGTCATTGCACAGGGTACAACAAAATGAACACTAGGCTGATTGATACTTTTTTTTTCACATGACTGCTCCTTCTTTCCAGCCCTAAGAAGACCATCAGAAAACCTTTATTAAGTAAAAGCGAAGTAAAATATACAAACATGAAAAAAATTACAATAAAACAACAACAAAAAAAATCGTTCTGAGCAAAATTCAAACCAACAATTTCTTATTCACTAGTACAAACTTTCTGTGGATCCAAGTGTCCATGCTTCGAGTGTACTCTGTGTCATAGCAAGACAATATCCTCTAAATGCTTCACAACAGGTAGCAAGCTTAAAGAAAATGCTCTTAGCTTTAGTCATTCATAATTAGCAATCCTGATGGTGCACAGTGTTGGGCAAGCTACTTGTAAAATGTAGTGAGCTAAGCTATCAGTTACTCAACAATTAATTAAGCTTCACTACACAAAAGCTACCACCTATAGAAATATAGCAAGCTAAGTTACATAAATATGGCAAAAGTAGCTTAACTACTCAAAAGCTACTTCACATTGTACCAATGTAATGCCAGATCAGTGCAAAATGACAGTCAGGTACACTGGTTAAAATAGCCCACGGTCTAACCCAGTGTAGACACTGCATTATTTGAAGCATTGAGGCATAGATAAAAGCTACAGTTTTACTGATAGGAATAAAACAAAACATTATTTGGCTTATAAGTGATAAGTGATATTATTATTATGTGTTAAGGAATGTAAGATCTACAGTATCTGTAAGATTATTAACAGGCCAATAGATAAATGCTGATGTAAAATAGTTGTAGAGTAGCACTTGGCCACATTGATTTTGTCAAAGTAGCTCTCGGAGAAAAACAAAGGTTGGAGACACCTGGACTAGAACCTTGAACAGCCGTCGCCTAGTGGTTAGGGAACCAGTCTTGTGACGGAAAGGTTGCGGGTTTGATCCCACCCAGGGCAAGACACGACTGAGGTGCCCTTGAGCAAGGCAACTGCCTAACTGCTCCCCGAGCGCCGTGGTTTGGGGCTGCCTCTCGCTCTGGGCAAGTGTGTTCACTGCCGCCTATTATTTTGCACACAGACATTTCATTATATCCTACTGTGGTAGGGAAATGAACAAGTCACCTGAATGAGGGTTAGGTTGGTGTTAGATGCCTTAGACGTCAACAACAGTTTGGTTTTGGATTTGTAAAGCGCACATTTAAACACGTATTTTATCTCTGACGATTCAACAAGTGTCATATATTTTTGCAGATGGACTGCTCTTGTCGCTCTCCTCCTGTTGCTTCCTCCATCTTCTTGTGCTGTGTGTGTGTGTTTGTGTGTGTGTGTGTGTATGTGTGTGTGTGTGCATCACTCTCGGCCGGTCTGCTGGTTCCACTGCCATACGCATGCGTGTGTTTTTCAATAGACACACAAGCAGAGTAGGAGCTCGTGCATAAACATGCTTTATTTCTGTCTGATTGTTGCGTTTCAAAATCATACTGCAGAGCAAACCTCTGCATTTCTCATATGTCCTGGAAATTGTAGTTTTTGTGGACGCTACGTCGCTACTTCATCAAAAAAGTAACGTAACTACTGAAAAGTTATTTGATTCAGAAATCAGCAATCTGCTCCTATATCCAATGGAAGCTATGGAATATTTCACTGACCTGTGGGATACATGTGTGGGGCCTCCTGCATTCAATTCGATTTTGCTTGTCTGTTGGTACAGATAAGTCTAGACAGATGCCACTGGTCATAATCATTAAGCACCTATGGGTGGCCAATGCACTGTTCACTGTGGGTGGTGTTGTATTGATATATTCCCAGTCCACACATGATTGCTAATCGAGGAACGTTAATTGCCCACACAACTTCGGAAATGGATCATTCCATTCACCTTGCACCCACTATCATGCCTCGTTTGAACACAGATAATTCACATCACCTTGCCATAAGCATGCTGGTCAGTATTCAACCTCACACACAACATAACACCTCATAACATACAGGTGTGGGCATTCCCAAGCCATCTCCTGAGTTAATGCCATTCTACAGTGTATGTTTGTGGGGTAGGAGCTGTTCTTAAGCCTGTTTGTTTGTGGTACACTGGAACTGAGGCACCTCCAAGAGGGCGGCGGGTCAAACAGGTGATGTCCAGGGTGGAATATGCATTTGAGGATGTTGGCTGCTAGAGCTAAATAATCCTCCAGAGAAGGCAGTAAACAGCTGTTGATCTTCTGGGCAGTAATGACCCTCTGAAGGTCTGAGTAACTAGTGTACCACACAGAGATACAGTAGGTCAGCACACGCTCAGTGGAACACTGGTAGTATAACATCAGCAGCATCTCCTGCAGGTTGTTTTTCCTGAGTATCCTTAGGAAGCAGAGTTGCTATTACTGCAGTGGTGTTGTTGGTCTAGAGAGATTTTCAGTGTTCTGCTTACCCAGGAATCAGAAAACACATATCTTTTCTATACAGTCCCTATAATCTGACTGTCTGAAAGGTTAGTCAGAAATTCTTTGATCCAGTTGCTTTGAAGAGTAGTGCTGCACCTCCAGCCACCAGCAGGGGGACTAGGCAGGCACAGGGGAATAACTGGTGGAATTGGGTCCACAAACTCCAATTCCCAGAATCCCCAGTGGTGATTAGCACCAACCAGTCTCACCTGTGCAGCACATTATAAAAACCCAGCTTGGAGGCTTGCTCTCAGTTACACCTTTGTAGAGGGGTGAAGGGGGGTGAAGAAAGAAAGAAAGAAAGAAAGAAAGAAAGAAAGAAAGAAAGAAAGAAAGAAAGAAAGAAAGAAAGAAAGAAA
>JAOVVF010000022.1:8504894-8519454 GCA_028565595.1 Duopalatinus emarginatus
TATATATTATTTAAATGGATTTATTAGACAACTTTCCACTCACAGGGTGTTTTTATAAATGATTATTTGTCCAAGATAAAATTATTTTTACATTATTGACATATAATAATACAAATATTATATACATATAATCATTTATTATATTATATATTATGTTCTGTTATTTCTGTAAAGCTGCTTTGGGACCATGTCCATTGTTAAAAGCGCTATACAAATAAAATTGAACTGAATTGATTTGAATATATTATAAAATATTAGCAATAGACCAGAAATAAATAATATAAACTATAAGGTTAAAAAAATAGACAGATGAAATAAAAACAATAATCTGTAGCATAGTTACCGTCTAAAACTACAAAAAAGATGAAAAGAAGTAAATCTAAAGCCGTTTTAGATCTAAAACAAATGGAAAAAATATTTTAAAATAGGCTAAATATAAGTTAACTGTTCTCCTGACTATACCAACTGACCCATGTGAATTCCCTAAAGGTGAAATGGTTCTGGGTTACTGATCAGAAGGGTGAGGGTTTATAACTCAGCATCACCAGGCTGCCACTGTTGGTCCAGCAAGGCTCTTAACCCTCTCTGCTCCATGGCCGCAGTATCCTGGCGAACCCTGGTGTTATGCCACCAACTACCTGACAAGCTGTGGGAAAAAAATAATTTCACTGTGCTCCAATGTATAATTGACAAATTAATCCTTTTTCTTCAGCATCTTCTTATTTTATCTCATAATCTTTTTGCAGTTTGGTGCTTCAATTTCCAAAACTGCATATGCAGCAATGTGAATGAAATGTAACCTACCCAGCTCAATCGTTTTAACTTCCTACTCAGAAAGTCAGTCTTAGGCTGAACAGGATAGTGTCATGTGGTGATAATGTGGTGTGGGGTAGATGGGGGTAGAGGATAGCCTAATAAAAAGAAACACAAAGTTAAACTAATTCACACTGGTGAGAAAAAGTCATAGCTGTAAGATCTTACAGACGGTGCTAGCAATGATCAGCAGGCATGGCCAGGACACACACATGTCACAGATCAAGGGGCTTGGTGCAGAGAAGAAAACATGAAGTTAACATAAGTGCTATGTGGCAACCATGTGTATGTATGAATCTATACAAAAATCCAGAATATTATAATATATATACTGTATTTTGTGACTTATTTCTCAGTTTCAGGAAGTTGAAGAATTGCAGGGTCGTCTTTTTTAACCACTTTTATCCTCTCTGTCTCTGCAGTCCGTCTCAACCCCTGTTGGACAGGTCTCTCCCTGACTTCAACACCTTCAGCTCAGTGGAGGACTGGCTGTCTGCTATTAAGATGTCTCAGTATAGAGACAATTTTCTCAACTCTGGCTTTACTTCCCTGCAACTTGTCGCCCAGATTACTTCAGAGTGAGTCTATAGTTTGTTTTAATTATCGCATATTACTGGTAATTTCAGGACAATCAGTCAAGGTGGCTGGACTTATATGCTGAAAACCGTATATGCTTAAACTGTGATATGATTAAACTGTGTCAAGCTACCACGTTATGAAAAAAAACAAAAAAACAGTGACCTGGGTGATATTACTAGCACTATGTTTTTTCTTCCCAGCAAAAAGTATAATTTAGAAGCCATTACATTACATTAAACATAATACATTACCATCTATTAGACATTACATTAACCCTTGTTCTGTCTCGTGTATACTATAATAACTATAATAGCATGCCTTGTAATGCTGTTTTAATGCTGATTTTTTTTCTTTCTGTACCTTATATAAACAAAAGTTTATAGAAGCATTATAGTGCAAGAGGAACTGCAGAATAAATAAGTAAATAAATAAATAAATCAGTCCCAGAAATTTGTGCTTATGCATGTATTCACTGACCCGACACCTTCCTATCAGGCTGTTTTTTTTTGGAATAGTCTGCTGGTGTGGTGGAAGGTGTCAATAATAATTTCATTTTACAAATGACTCATTTTAATCTGAGAGTGTTCAGGATGTAAACAGACAGCAGCTATTAATAGATATCATATCAATGTGATGGCCATGTTGAAAGCATTACTGAAAACAGAAACAGGAAAATATCTTCCTCTAATCCAGCTTTGAAAACCGTAAAAGACATTTCCATTTGACTGAAATTAAACCTGCTCTTAACCTTAAAATGACCTATTCAGACATCTGTTTTTCTTGTCCAAGATTGGCCAAGGAGACAGAAGAACTCACTTTACTTATATGTTCCTGAGACGAATGAAGCATTTTTATTCATATCCAGCAATTTTAGGGAGGCAATTTTTCTCTTGACATATTAGGGAAGATCAGATACTGTGATGAGTTGGTTGCTTTTGTTAGAAGTGAATTAGTGAACCTGAGCTTAAAGACTTGCAGGAGTGCAGGCACGTACACACACACACACACACACACACACACACACAGAGAGAGAGCTTTCAAAGTCAGGAGTGTGTGGGAGGAATTGTTCCCTCTGTCTATGTGTCTCTATATCTTTAAATCTCACTATTACACCACCACTTCTCTCTAGTCCAGTGGTTGGTGTGGTTCAGTGGTAACATGATTGGCTCTCATGTGAGAGACCTGGGTTTGATTACCGGTCCTGGCAGCCAGTCTGTACTACACCAATTAGGGTCCTTGGGCAAGACTCCTTACACTACATTGCCCTACCTGTTATACCACTAACCTTGTAAGTCGCTCTGGATATAGGGGCGTCTGCCAAATGCCGTAAATGTAAATGTAGTCCACCTCTTTACTTATACATCTTCCTCTATGTGTTCCTCTGTAGCTTCCTCGCCCTCATTTACTAAGATCCCAAATAAGAGACAATAGTTGATGTTTTGCAGGTGATTTGCACTTATTGTCCACTTTAGCAACAGGTGTACATTTGCATATTCGAGGTCAAGAGCTTCAGATATGTTCACAAATGTTCTGACGATCTCCTGGGATTTTCACACACAACAGTATCTTGAATCACACAGAATGGTGTGAAAATTGGTTCGACTGGATTGGTTCGAGCTGCCGGGAAGGATACAATAAGTGAGAAAATAATCACTCTTTACAACTGTAGTGAGCAGAAAAGCATCTCAGAGGACACAAAACTGATCTTAGCTAATAGGAGTCCCAGTGTGGTCTTCTCCACTCGTAGCCCATCCACCTGAAGCTTTAATGTGATGCGCATTCTCTGAGATGCTTTTCTGCTCAGCATGGCCGTAAAGAGTGATTATTTGACTATCGACTTCCTGTAAGCTCAGACCTGTAGGGTCATTCTCCGCTGAGATTTCTCTTCACAAGGTGTTTCAGCCTGCAAACCCTTACTCACCCTTGGCTTCACTCACAGAACGCCTTTTTTTGTCTTTCACACAACTCCTGGGTGACTGTTGTGTGTGAAAATCCCAGGAGATCAGCGGTTTGTGATATACTCAAACACGTTTACCATGCCACGGTTTAAGTCAGAAAGATGACACCCCCCCCCAATTCTGATGTTTGATGTGAACATTATCTGAAGCTCTTTATCTGTATCGTGATTTTATTCATAGATAGCAGTAAATGGATTGGATGGATTGCTGTTGCTTTTCTCCAAACAACATTTCGGGTTTTGTGTTTGTATTTGTAAAGTTTGCATGTGTTTTACACTCACAAAAATTTTACGCCAACTTTGTCCATCTTACTGTGTATACATATATTTATTATTATATATTACATAAATTACATAGATAAACAAAGACTACAAAAATGAAAAGAGAGAGAAGCAACAAGTGTGTTAATCTTCAGCTGTTTGCGAGAGCTGTCTAATATATTTGTAGGTGCCCATGAGTGTAGACCAGACAGTACATAGGTGAACTAGCTGAATTGATAACAGATTGGAGGGTTGTCGATCTAAGAGACTGATACGTTGATTAGTTTTGTTTTTAATAGGTGGGCATTTGGAGTGGGACCTTTATTTAAGAGGTGCAACTATGGTGCAAATGAACTGAAGGATGGATGAATGGATGGATAAACAAACAAACAAGCAAATAAATAACTAAACCAGTTGGTTAAGTAGGTTAATGTCAGACTGTCCAGTTTTAAGGGCTGAAACGCAGTGTTGTTTTCTGCTGTTGTAGTTCATTACCCTCAAGATCTGACTCGTGCCTTCTGAGATGTCTTCCTCCTCACTGTGGTTGTAAAGAATAGTTATTTGAGTTGCTATAGCCTTGCTTTCAGCTTGAACCTGTCTTGACCATTCTCCTCTGATATCTATCATCAACAATCAACAACATTTCTGCCAAGAGAACTTCTGCTGACTGGAGGGGTTTTTTATGGAGTTACTGAGATACTCAAACTAACTTTTTCTGGCATCTACAACCTCTTGCATGTTTTTCCCATTCTGATGTTTGAAATCAATATTAAGTGAAGCTCCTGACCAGCAGTTACATGAACTGATGTGATTGGCTGTTTGCATAAATCAACAATCGTACAGGTGTTTCTAATAAACAGATCAGTTAGTGTTAATGATATATCAGGAAAAACAATAATAGCATTATATGCAATGTCAATGTCACTTTAATAATATAAATCCATCTTAATACTTAAATGAAGTGATTGGTGTGGTACAGCGGTAACATCATTGGCTCCCATGTGAGAGACCCGGGTTTGATTCCTGGTCTGGGCAGCCAGTCTGTGCTTCACCAATAAGGGTCCTTGGGCAAGACTCCAAACACTACGTTGGCCTACCTGTAATGCCAATAACCTTATAAGTCGCTCTGGATAAGAGCGTCTGCCAAATGCCGTAAATGAATAGCTATTCACAATGCTGATTGTTGTGTTTATTGTTATTTCTTTTTGACAGAGACTTGTTGAGGATAGGCGTGACTCTGGCCGGCCACCAGAAGAAGATCCTGAGCAATGTGCAGACCATGCAGATGAGCCAGTGCCAGTCTCCGACAGCACTGGCATGACTACAGCAGGCGCCGGTCGACGGGCCAGGCATCCTGCTCAGCCTGCATGAGCGGGTGGGCACTGGCACATCGGAGCGCGCCCGGGTCGAGACGATCATCCTGATCTGATCGAGAGACACGCATGTGCTGATACACACTACGGATCAGTGTGTCTGTAAAGAGAAAAAACAAAACAGGGATACCTGTCTGTGCGTCCATCTCTCTGTCTCTGGCTGTACATACAGGATATCCATCTGGCCATTATTATTAAAGCAAAGACAGTCGATTCATTTCTAAAACAAAGGACATGCCTACTTGTATTTTTTTTTGTTCCCTTTCAGTTTTGCTCATGGTTCATCCTGATGATTCTTTTATTTTTCTCAACAATTGGTAACTCTGAGTGCAACTGAGGATCTACTACAAAGAAAAACACACCTCCTGATGCACTTCTTTTGCTGTTCTATGTGTATTTTCTTTTCTATTGAAACAAAATACAGCTATACCTCGTAGTCCTCTGCTTCCCAGCATCACTACCTGACAGTCGGCTTTGCCAAAGGACGTCTTGAAGGGCCTGTGTGTATATCTTTAAATAAATATGAATATATCTCTGGAGTAAACCTTCATATTGAAGGTGCTTTGTAACAGATACATATGTGCATACTTTTCTCCTGCTTGTGTTTCGGGCACAGTGTGCATTACGTGGATAATACTGGACTCGCGGTAGATTCCCAAGAAAAGGAATTTGTAGTCAATAATGTAGTCAAGCTGGGGAAGTGAAGTAAAGCCCAAAAGGACAATCTACAAAGATTTGTGGCTGCCCTGGAGCCAACCACTGTAGAAATGTGATTTAATAGTGTATAAACCACTTGTAGGGTAAAGCAAATGAAATCTTCAGGCTACCAAACTGAACGATGTATATTGTAGAACTTTCCATGCTGATGAACACTTAACTGTACAGGTTTTCTCTTTCCTTTCCTTCTTCTCCTTCTCCATCTTCTTCCATTCTGTATGATCCTCTCTGGGTTTCTCTTGTTCGTTTGTGTTTGGCAGTGTTGTCTAAGGACAGCTGTGTGTATGTATGTATGTGTGTGTGTGTGTGTGTGTGTGTGTGTGTGTGTGTGTGTGTGTGTGTGTGTGTGTGTGTGTGTGTGTGTGTGCGTGCGTGCGTATGTGTGCGTTCTCTACCTAAACTCTTTGGTACGTCCATGTTAGTGTTATTGCACTGTTAAATATGCTGTACTGCTGTTCGTCTTCAAAACAGGGTCTTCAAAAGTCGCTAATCAAGTGTTTACATGTACAACGAGCCGATGAGCATATAGTCAGCTAGTGCTAGGATGATCAGCATACGCCTCTCTCTCTTTGTGTCTGTCTGTCTGTCTCTCTCTCAATCACACACACACACACACACACACACACACACACATACACACAAACACATGGTTAATGTGCAGGGCATGAAGCACCATATGTGTTCAGATAACATTGTTGAACCTAGTGCACAAGGTCCCCGGCATCAGTCTGGTGCTAAGAGTGACTGGTCATCTGTGGCTAGGCTGTACACCTGCACAGACCTTTGCTAACAGATGCCTAGTGCCCTATTGATGAACACATTCTCCTGAAGTGATAATATATATACACACACACACACACACACATTGGATTTGGGCTCTGTTCTGTTCTTTCTGCTTTGGTTGCCAAATGAAAGTCGCATATTCTAAATGGGGATGATGGTCATATTCTGCTAGCTTGAGATGACGAAGGAAGCATTAGTGTAGTTTAGTAGTTAATGGGCAAAAGATTCAGGGCGAGAGTGTGTTTGCTGAAAGTAAATGGTCCCTTTTCTCTTTCTCCCCCCTTCTTTTTGCCTCTCGTCTCTACTCCTGTGAACAATATTAGCAGTGGTGAGCAGTGGTTATATAAACACACAGAGAGAAACTTCACAGTCACACAATGTGTGTTAGCAATCAGTGCATGTGTATTTAGAAACCATAATTTTCTCCTTTACTTCTAAGGCTGTAAAAACAAGACTAGGAATGCCTCTGCCTGTTGCTATAGACGGGTAGATTATGAATTGATGCATGGGTAAAATAAAAAAGAAAGAGTGGGCAGCCACTGTAGGGCCAAGTGTATGTGTATGTGATCTGACCATCATGCCCAGATATGGGCCGTTCCAAAAATTTCACAAAAAATTTGTACGCAAATAATTGGTTACAAATAAAAGAGCATGATGTAGTATTGTAGTTCAGATGGAAAAGATTCCAAGGAAATACTCAACCTCAAGAACTCGAAAGTTAATGTAACATCAAATGTGGGACTAAATATAGAATGGGATGCTCAAAAAGCATGCATGGGCGAGATGGTCAGGTGTCTGCAAACATTTGGTCATACAGTGGAGGTTAACAGAAGGTTGGGTGAATGATGAAAAGGAGTAGGGATGACGGGATGGATGTATGAATGGATGTGTGAACGGATGGGTAAATGGATAGGCAAATGGACCCGATGGATGGATGGATGGATGGATGGAGTGTTGAAGGGAAAATAAGGTTAAGTGAATGGTTGGTAGATTAGATGGATGACTGGTTGAGTGTTCACATGGAAGGATGAACAAGTGATTGGATAGATACAGTAGATAGGTAGACTGATTTATCAATTAAAATAAGGGGTAAGGAATACACAAGCCTGTCTGATATGTTCTTAATTATATCACATTTAAAGCATTATCCGCATCAAATACTGAATATGTAACTAAGTCTATAAAGAGGTTTACATTCTAAACCTTCATATGAATGGATGAGCTGCAAACAATATATCAGGTGGTAATATGAAAAGCAATCGTTGGTTATTATTTAAATGCAATACTAGTGATCAGCTGTGTCAATGTAAAGGGGCATTCTGGCATAAAACTCTTCGAAAAACTGGTGCACAAATCTAATACTTGGCAGGTCCTTCTCAGAGCATTGACCTAGGTAGGAATAGCAAAAACTCATGAGTGTTCTTCGGATCGTAATTTGGCGTCTCTAAGTGTGTGTGGTGGTGCATTGTCCTGTTGGAAGAGGCCAAACCCATCAGAATGAATGTGCGAGACAAACAGGTGTAATTCGTCAGAGATGTTTGTAGATGTATCGGGGTCCCATGGGATACCAGCTCAACAAACACCATACCATTTTAGAGCCACCACCAGCCTATTTATTTTGCATAGGCTTGTCTCTACCATTTTTTGCCAATTCATTGTATATAGCAAGAGCAGCAGAGTTTTACATCAGTGGGTTTTCTATTGCTCTCACGTTGTACTCTCTACACTACCCAGTATGCATTACAATATATTATAAAGTCTGTGGGAATTCTAGCAGAATGTAGCACACAAGGCAAGATTCATTTGAAGATTCCATTCCTAGTAAATATGTACAGAGCCGGGAAAACTAAAGACCATAAAAGAGACGGTTTTGATTTGCCAGAATGTCCCTTTAGGTCTGTCTGTACAATCCATGAACATGAAAGTGTGTGTTTCTCTTTTCATATCGCATCTTTTTCCAGTCTTTTTCTCTTTATCCTACCAAAGAAAACACAAACACACACTCAAAGAAAAAGGGAACGTTGAGTTTTTTTTTCCTGGAGGAGATTCGTGCTAATGTCCTGCAAACGGAATCTTGTCCAAGAGAACGTGGATATGTGTTACACTGGGATTTGCTGCTTTTATTCTAATTTTATCACTGTTTGCCTGGAGTGTAGAAACACACACACACACACACACACACACACACACACATATATACACATGCTCACTTCTGTGCACTTTTGGCAGTCATACCAGTGCTTCTTTTTTAGTGTGCCAACAGCGGAGTAAGGCATGTCACGCCTGTGTGTACATCCTCACGGCTCACACACAGGCAAATGCAGGAGAATAGATTTAGTGTCTGGGTGTGTGTGCATGAGATTAAAATGACTGGAACCCAGGCAGAGTGTCTTTGTACATGTATACTATAGGAAAGAGAGAAAGAGAGAGAGAAAGAGAGAGAGAGAGAGGGAGGGAGAGATGGGGGAGATGGAGAGAAAGAAAAAGAAAAGAATAAATGAGAGAGAGAGAGAGAGAGAGAGAGAGAGAGAGAGGTGATGATGATGATGATGATGATGATGATGGTGTGAACATGATCTAGATGAGCTAGAAGCATGGCATGGACACTCGTTCTCACATTTATGTATATATAGATTTAAAGGAAATGCCCCTCATTTCCTGGTTTGTGTCTCTGTATAGTTAAAAACAAAACCTGTTTATTGTGATGAGTATGTCAGAGTTTGTAACTGTAACTTTCTGAGAAATATTGTACTAAAAAAACACACTCAATAAAGATCTTGGTAGTCCAGAACTCACACACTGTGAATGTGTGTTATGTTCAAGGTTTCTAGTGATAAGCAAGAATGTTTCTTTTTCTCGTTTTATATTCAATTTGAGAGCCAAGAGGTAAATGAGCTTTGAGAATGAAACCGATTTGTCATTGTGTCAAATGAAAAAAAAAAGTGTTGTGTGGGAATGTGGGTATCCTAGCAGTGGCAAAGTGTATGTGTTGACAGTGCACTGAAGAAACAGAGAACAAGAGCTAGTGGGAGATATTAGCTTTGTCAAATACCACATACTGAATAGCACTAAGGGATAATTGGAATTCTTCCTGACGTCAGAATTTCATTTGTTTTATCAATATCATTATTGAAAATGTAATATTGCCGGTAGTTACTTTGCAGCTTGTTGCAACTTTTTAAATATACATTCACATTACTGCAAACGGGCCGCTTTGGGGCCTGTCATTAAAATGCTGTCGAGGGTAAAATAGCTATATTGGTCAATTCCCAGAACCAGCGAACTGTCATTAGTCCTTAAACCTTCTCATATGTGCTTAAACCAGCATCTATATATAGTTGTACTCTCTTTGTATTTCTGATCCATGTGACTCTATGTTTCTTTTCTCCAATTTTGTTCATTGCCAATTAACACCAAACAGGAAAGGTAATACGCCATTTCTTATCTCCAATTGAAACCAGTGTTTTCTCAGATAAGTCTGCATTGTACCAGTGTAACAGTCAAACACTGGATATAAAAGATCCATGTTAAGTACAGGATTCACCCATTTTTTTTATACGCTATGACAAACAGGGTTGTGCTATGTCCAGATCCCATATCGAATTACTGGGCACAAGGCATTAATACCCCCCAGACAGGACTCGAATCCATTGCAGGGTTACCCCCCACACACACATTCACTCACATCTAGGGTAATTTAGCACATCTACTTCACCTACCATGTGTGTTTTTTGAGGTGGGTGAAAAATGGAGCGCCTTTGCGTTAACCCATGTGGACACAGGGGGAACATAAAGACAGAGACCGGAGCGAGGATCGAACCCACAATCTCAGATCCCTGGAGCTGTGTAGCACACACTATCTGCAGTGCCACCATGCCACCCTTCAGAAGAGATTTATTGCCGATCAGAACAGTGAAGTCTAATACTAACCATACACTAAAACACTTCGAAAAGACTCTGATTTTGATCTTTGATTTTACAAAGACTGGGGATCCTGCGGGGTCACTATTTACAGGACTGCACCTAGATTCTCTTGAGAGTATTTTCCATTATACCACAGTTAGTTCCGACCCTGCAATGTGATTGGCTGAGACACAGTCCATGAGTTCCATTATAACACGATAACAGCACGGGGACCAAAGCTCTCCAAATGTCACTCAACCACATACACACCGTTTAGATATGTAGATGTTTCAGCAGCAGGCTGTCTGACAGAATGGAACTATTTTCAAGGTTTGTGCTATAGCGTGAGATATTGGTACTGGTGTACTGACCTATGACCACAGCACACCAGTGGCGATATCTCACAATATCACCTGGTGGAATTTTACAGGAATAGAGCACTTTTTGGCCACAGCTGCCTTTGTGTGTACAGTTACACGTCAAAGAGACACTCTTGCTCACTGCACAGCTCCATTGGTTTCTCCTCCTTTTGTACAGTCCAGGAAACGTGCAGTTTCCGAGGCCTCGCCAGACTTTCCTCCAGGTCTCATTTCCTTCCCAGCCAGATGTTTCTGTACTGTATCCTCATCATATGTAACAGAGAAACCAGAAAGATCCTAAGTAGCTGCATCACTGCCTGGTTTGGGAACTGCACCGTCTCGGATCAGAAGTCGCTGCAGCAGATAGTGAGGACAACTGAGAAGATCAAAGGTGTCTCTCTTCCCCCAACATTACAGACATTTACACCACATGTTGCCTCTGGAAAGTAACCAGCATTGTGGATGACCACACACACCCCTCACACACATGCTTTACCCTCCTACCGTCTGCAAAAAGCATTTGGGTCGTCTATCCAACAGTTTCTTCCCCCAAGCTATCAGACTTCTATCTCGTCTGAACAGATGCACACACACAATCCCAACAGAGACTGGACTAAACACACACATTCTCATTTATATGTATGCACGTCTGTTTCACCTATCTGCTGCTAACCCAGTGTACAATGTTTACAGTTAAAAGTGACAAAAACATAACTATACCTTATTGCTCCCACTATCACATGATCTGAATAGTGGGCTAACTGTGCCGATATAGCATATTACCGGGAGATTCACTCGAAAGAGGCCCTGGATATTCTGTTCTAACTCCCATTACGATGAAGCAATCTAAACGAAATAATGTGCAATGTGTTCCTCCCTACATGGAGCTTCGAACCCAGGATGCTTCACGCTGTGGAAGACTTAAAGGAAACCATCCAACGTGAAATTGCTGCTTTTCCCACAGATATGCTCGATGATACATTTAGGACCAAAGAGCATTGCGTCGAAATGTGTCAGCCAGAAAAAGGAAATCACTTCCAGCATCACATGTAATGTAGTTGGTTAAATATACTTCAAGGTATCCAGTACATTTTCCTCTGCCTTAACAGAAGATACAAAAGAATACTTGGGGCCTCTTTTGAGTGAAGCTGAGAACTGTTGCATTATCAGCAGTCATGGTATCACTATCACATCATTATCACTGGCAAGCTCTGTAGAATGGGTCTTGCTAGGCAGCTAGCTATGTGTTTAAGGTTGAGTAGTGTTATGTGACTTGAAACACTATTAATGGATACAGCTATGACTTAAATGCCACAGAAGAAAACCTCCTCCTGCTGATGCCAGGAAAAAAAAATCTAAACTAAAGAGAAGTTGTGAGAAGAAACCAGAGCTCCCAGAGAAAACCCACACAGACACAGGGAGAATATCTTGGCCAGGGAATCAAACCTAGGCACTTTTTTTTTTTTTGTGAGGCGACAGTGCTATCCACTGCACCACCATTCCACCATATTAATTGTTAGTTCATAATAAGGGTTTTTATTTCTTAATATCTACAATGTAATGCACCATTTGGCAGAATTTCCAGTGCATGGCAGCTAGCCCACTTATGTATATGTAGGAAGCACATGGCAGGGCCCCAGAGAACACCCAGTGATGCCTGGAAACCACCTAATGATAGACTACAACGACCTATATTGTTATAAAAGAGCTGTATTGCTTGGGACCAAAGCACTACGTGGTAACCTCTGAGTAGCAGCTAGCCCAAGGGGTGGGCTAGCTTGACTTGTGGGCCACAATGGTTTATAAAATTTGACAGAGGGGCCGGGGCAGAATAGAAGGACGGTGTGTTTATGTAAACCAATATAAATGAAATGTAAAAACCATTATATGAAAAGGTTTGGCCTTTAACAGGAACCAAAACATCAATGTACAGAGTTTGTTATAAAAATTGTTTTCCACATTTGTTAATTTAATAACATAGTAGATAAACTCCCATTTGCTCTCCGGACACAAGAGACCTGCTGTCTCAACCATGCATTTTTTTTTTAAATTGCCTTTGGAGAAAGGCTTACTAGACTTTGCTAATTTGTATGGCAGTAAAAAAATGGCTTGGTACTTGACTCTTGAATCGCAATTTGTTTGTGGAAAAAAATTGCTGAGTCTGTAAATTAGCTGACAATGTCTGAACCGTAGCAACCCGTTCCTATGTAGAATGTTTGCTAGCGTAGTTAGCATGTTTTGTGGCAAAATTAAACATTGTATTCTTTAAAAACCGCTACAGTTTCTTGGCATATCAGACACACAGCCATTGATCGGACTTCAGTGAAAAAATATTTTGTTGTCCACTCTTTATTAAACACTCGGCACTCACTGTCTACTTTTTTTTTCGGTCCGCTCATTTTTACTGAAGGGTTCAAACTGCAAAGCGAAAAGTGAAGTAGAGAGTAACACGTCACACTCAAACAAAGGTTGATGTTTTTGGAGTGTGCCATCTATTGGGGAAAAGGTAAAATGAAGGGTTTAATTATAATAAAATTTAATTTAATAATATAACATGGATAAGTTCGGCGGGCCGGATTAAAAAGCCCAACGGGCTGTATGTGGCCCACGGGCCGTAGTTTGCCCATGTCTTGACCTAGCCCATATCAGTGGAAATTCTACACTTAAATTAACAAATATTCTGATTTTAATTTTATCATATTCCATTTTTTTTCATAGTATTTACCTTGATTGTATTATTCATACCTACCTTTTTTATCACTATACCCTCGAACCATCTGCTGTTATCTAATCTACTCATAAAAAAGTAAGTTTATGTCTTTTTCTGTACATAGTTATAGTCTATATAATAACTTTTGCTTGGTATTTCCGTATCACCCAGCTCTACTACTGTATGCCGGAGTAGTACAGCACTGTAGTATGACTGCAGGCATATTCCATGCACACATGCATTTGCATAATACAGGGCTGACATTAAACCTGGGAGCTTTTCCGTTTCAGTATAACCGACACACTTCTAATGAATACTCATAATCTCAGTGTACTTTCTCAGATTACTATGCAGAAAAGGAAAGCTTTATCTCAACGATCACATTCTTCGTGCATTTCCTTAAAAGCATCACACTCTTGTCATTTAGATGGGCTCTTTCTTTATATAAAATCTTTATTGCAGCAGAAGGTTTTTTTTTTTAATGAGTTTTGGAAATGGTACAAAGCAGCACGTCGTCACTGAAGAACGAGCGTTGTCGTTGAGTACACGGTGCTTTCAAAGTGCTTTATGAAGTAATAAAAGTACAGCACGATCTTAAATCAGGGGATTCTGCTTCAGTGAAAAACTAAAGAGCCTTTTATTGGCTGTCTTTATGTATATGGAGTATTCTATGGAGCTGCTCTACCAACATTATCTCTGGGCACTTTCACATCTGTTAATCCATTTGTTGAGTTTGAAAGAGTGAAATGAATACATATTTAGTCCAGTGTAATTTCACATTGCAACGTAGACTGAAGTGCCAGAAAAACTGGCACAGGAGCATAGGACTGCAAAATTGTCCTCTTACTGGTGTTTGTTAAGGTCTCAGCCTTGACTGTTACTTGAGGTGGCAGTGTTGCATGCCTGTCACATAAAAAGATTCCTGCCAGCTCACACTGGTCACGTTCTCCCAGATTTTTTTTTTCTGCGGCCACGCTGCTGTCGTAGGTTCAAGGCTTTGCTGGAATTCATGTAGTGACAATATAAATTGTAATGGTCGCATGTGAAAATCCAAACTTTGCTTCTACCTCCAATTATTAAGCCGCACTGAAAATCACTTAAATCA
>JAOVVF010000022.1:8557403-8572856 GCA_028565595.1 Duopalatinus emarginatus
CCCCCCCCCCCCCCCCCCCCACACACATTAAAAATGCTTTCGACGTCAATGCTGATGCACCTATAGAAATCATGGAACAGGAATGTGGTCCAATTGGATGACAAAAAAGGGGGTACTAGTAAGTATTGATCACATCAATACAAGACTTTTACCATGGTTCTCTTCAAATTTTCTCTGCAAAAGAGTTATGTGCCAGAGCCAGCATATTTTGATCCGTGCAGCATACAGACTCAGTCATTTGCATCAGACAAGTTGTTCATTTATAACAGCACAGTAAGCTGTGTCACTGTTTATAATTTTCTTTTATATTTAGTCTATCATATTGGTTACAAATATCTACACACATTGCTACAGATATTTAAGTAAATGCCTTCAGTTGCTTATTATTACAAGCAGCACAATAAACATAATGGACATTAATGGCCTGCAGACTGGATATGCAGTTATGTTAATGATGTTATAATCAATGCATTAAGCTTATACACTCAGCTTGTTGGTTATGTATTAAAAAAATCAATATCAGTTTAATCAGTATGATATTTGTACAGTTTTATCACTGGTGCAGTTAGTGTGGAGCCATCCTGTCCACATGGGTTTTTGCTTTTAAACAAGACCTATTAATATTTAATGATATGATTAATGCTAGATCTGCTATATGAGAATGCTACAACACACACAGAGAGAGGGAGAGAGAGAGACACACACAGACACATACACACACACCTATAAACAGTGAAAATGAATGACAGAGAGAGATAAATCTGAAGCCTTGAGGCACCAGGATCACTGAAGCGAATCGACTCACCAAGCATCAGCCATTTGACTTGTAATTCTGCTGCCCATGTGAGATGAAAGTGATAGAGAAGTGGTCTGATATGTTGAGAGAGGAAATTAAGAAGGTAAAAGAAAAGATGAGGAAAGCAATCAAACAAATAAAGAGAGAGAGAGGCAAGAAAAAAGTATGGATGCAAACCAGAGACAAAAGAGTGAGAGAATAGAAAGGCTAAAGGGTGTGTGAAATGAAGTAGGTGAGTGCCAGAAACGAAAATAAAAGATGGAAGAGCAGACTGAGAGTGGCAGCAGCATCCAAGCGTATCATAATTGAATAGATGGGAGCTCAAACAGACATGGCCGCTAGGCAATAGTCAGGGACTTAGAGTAGTGGGTCAAACTCATTTAGTGCCCTGCCCTGTGAGAAAAGGCTATGACACTGCTGTCAGACACACATATTCTCAGACACACATTCACACACAAACACACACAGCTCTATAATAGGACCTGTGACTCTACCACTCCACACATATAAAATACCTTTTCAGTCAGTTTACCTATGAAGGCCACATGGATGAGAGGTTAACGAGGTCGTCCTGTATTTGCTAATGACTTGTCCTATGTGTGCATGTGTGCAAGTGTGGATTTGTCCTGTATTGAAAAGGTGGCATGCTATGATAATCCATGTTCCATTGTTTTGTGCTTCTCTGCAGACACCAACGACGCATTAAGATGAAGCAGAATTACACTAGCTATACTTCTGGTAACTATTAATGTAGTTTTATTAAGTCCCATTCTTTTGATCCTGCAGTAATTTGCATAACATCTTAAATGCTAGCTTATGGATCTGTATTTGGAATGAGCTTCTGGATTAATTAAATTGTGCTTGCATCAAACTTATGTAAAATCCTTCTTCTGGTTCCACCATGAGACTGGCAAGATGACAAGGATGGTAAGCACTAAAAAGGCCTTCAAAGCACATGGATCCATTTACCAAAATATTTCCACAAGACAGATTATTCATCAGTTTGGTCATCATCTTCCTCATTGTCATGACTTCAGTTCCTGACTGTGAACAAAGGTCACATGAGGTGCTGCTGCTTCTCCCCAGCCATGTGTCGTGGCACGCACCTGAATCCAGGTGTTTCCAGGATTTATTGAACAGACTATTTAAGTCTTGTGTTCATGTCTTCATGTTGCATTTTATTAGATGTGAAATTCATTTGGATGTATATGTGTGTCTTGTAGCTCATGTTCCTTGGATGTTTTGGATGATATGTTTGCCTTTATTTGGACCTTGCCTCATTTTGTTTCATGAGCTGTATTTATTTTAATTTTTTTGTTCTTTTTGTTTTTTCAAGATTTTGATTATGTTATGTTTGGACTAATGCCTTCATTTCATTTTTGTTTGCACTTTACATGTTTATAAGAACCCTTTCCTGCACTTGTGTCCAAACCTAGCTATTGTGAGTATTTTTGTAATAACACATTAATCGTCATATACTGGACAGGCAATGATATTTAGTATTCATAACTTGTTATATTGTTTTCTTCTCTTCTCTTTTCTTTTTTTAATTACATTACAAATAATTTCTCTGTGTTATGTTGCCACAAGCATCGTCTTGGAAGAAACTTACAACAGACTTACAATTAGATTTGAAGACTCTGCATGCCTCATCATTTTTGACACCACCAGCCAATCTTCGGTGCTGGTAATGTTTGCAGATTTGCAAGCATGAGACCATGTCAGATGCTGGAATATGGATGCCAAAAATCACTATTAATATTTGCTAGAACATTGCTTTTTTTCCTCCCAAGTAAATTATGTCTGGGTAAACAATGTGGATAGTTGAACAGATATCTTTAACAAATCGTGAGTTGGCATTTTTAAATCACATTACTAGGAAAGTTTAGTTAAGTTGGGTGCAATTTCAGAGTTGAAGGGTTATTTAGCGGAGTAGTGGATAGAGTGTCAGTGGCTAGGGGGGCAGAAATGACTGGTTTGCTGAAGGACACATGAAAGGTAGGTGACAGTCTTCTATGTTGGTGCACCTCCAATTGCTAGGTTATCTAGGTTATCAACATCTTGGGAGGTTCTTAATGAACCTGGTGGATAGCCAGATGAGATCACCAGACTGGAACTGTGTCATATACCCCCTATGACAGTGAAGCACTTGGTAGTTTTGTGATGCTTCTTTGAGGCGTTAGTGGGTACTATGATATACCTGCTCAATGCATTTAAACCGCTCATCCACTGTACGTCAGTGGGATTGGCTTTCCAAGGGATGAGGGGTGATATGTAGCCTAATGCACACTGAAAAGGCAATAGTTTAGTTGCTAAGTGTCTCAGAGAGTTCTGCACATATTTTGCCCAAGGTAGAAACTGATGTCTCTGCAAGACCATACAGAGTTACTATGTAATCAGAAAGCTTACTTCTAGCTGCCTCTTGTCCTAGTACAAGTACTCCTTCCTGTCTTACCTAAATGAAAATGACTCAGCATCCAATATGTAATGTTCTTTACACATTCTTTCATCTGGCTTTGAAAGAAGAAAAGCAAACAGGACCTTGTGAAACACCAAATTTTACATTAGTATGCATAGAAAAGTTACCATTTACATCTGCAAACTACAAGATCACCCAGGTGATCGGCTTGCTCACGAGCAGAGCCTTGAAATGGCCTACGGTGGTGTGGGATCAGGGAGGTGAGACAACCACCATATATATTAATTTTATTCCCAGTTTTAAACAAGAGTTTGACTACTAAGGGAAAATTGTTTGACTAAGGAGGGAAATTGGAGGGAGAATGGCTACTGTGTCAAGAACAGGGTTATCTCTGTGTCACAGAGTATGCGGACCTTTGCAGCCAAGAGCGAATGGAAAGAGCCGGCTCTGAAGGCAGCATTCCGATGGGGACAAAGTGTGGAAGGAATGTTTGGCTCTGTTAGGAATTTTAGAGACTATGAAGACTATTTAAGGCCGGTGCATTGGGTCACTCCCTGTAGAGAATTAGTTAATTCATGCTTCATTATCCTGTGCCCAGATATTCATGTTATGCTTACTTAGTTTTGTCTCTAGCACATTGTCCTGTTTTTTATTTATTTATTTATTTATTTCATTATTGTGTTTTTGCACTTTGCTTTTTGTTTTTTATTAAATGCCCTGCTAAACTGTAACAGATGCTTCTATTTCCAGTTCGACTTGCTACAAGATTAAATACAAATCTTGAATTATTATTATTTAATTATTATATGCAATTAGGGTTGAGAGATATTTTGATCCAGCAGTAGTAAGTGCTTTTCTATAGCTCAGGAGACTCCTTCCATGCTGTTTAAAATACAACCATTTTAGATACCACTTACGTTAAAATTTCCGAGTGGTCTGTTTTAAGGTGTGTGTGTAATTATTATACCAGGGTGTTAATTTTTTTATTATTATTCTTTAATTATCATTATTATTTTGTGTAGCTACATTATCAGAATGCTGATAATAAGCCACCTAATTAAGTTCTGTACTTTTGAATAGTGATCCAGTCAAAGTCTATTAAACTATTTGCAGTAGCTGATGTGAATGCACAACTGACACAGTAACATGGCACATAAAAGGCACATATTATACCTAATACACATTTTAAATGAGACAAGGATATGATCTGAAATAGCATCATACTGTGAAACTCTGGCTACATTTTCTATATTGAATCCCAATGTTAGTATTAAATAAAGCATGAGACTGCCATTATGTGTGGGTCCTATTATGTTCTGATTAACCCCCTACTGAATCTACAATGGACACAATTACTGTTCTCATAGGGTCTTCAGGATTATCAAAACTAAAACATTTAATGAAACATTTCCAACTATTAATGTTTTGTCTGAAGAAATAGCCAGGTTTAAAATAAAATCTGCAAATCCACAAAAAAAAAAAAAAACCTGATCAATAATATTTTTACTTACTATAAGCACATTAGAACGGACACCGCCTTAATATGATCGAACCTGAGTGACAACTCAAAGCAGCTAGCAGACAGTCAGTTTAGCCTGTTTGTCTGCTCCCTGGCCTTTGCTCTGTATTGTAAGAGATTAATATGTGCAGAGTATGTGCTTTGCTGCATTTGTCTATAATCATAATATTTGTCTATAATAGGTCACTTTCAGTTCACTTTCACTTTCATATCCTGCAGTAGTATGCATATTGACAAGTTTGTTTTAAAAGTTCAAATATGTCTGCATTAGAAGCAGTAGCTATAGCTTTGTGACAATGTCACCAAGTCATTATCTATTCACCCAATTGTAAGGTCTCTGATGCTGTTGGGGGATTGCTAGCTCCCACTAAAGCATCCAGACACTTCCCCTACTGAAACTACACTACTCTAAATCACTCTAAACATTTTTATACTGTGCACCTCTAATGCTGCAATCTTCTCTATCAAAGTGCTCCCTAATATACACTTGTCACAAATAAAACTATTACTAAAGACGAAGGAAGAATGACTAAACATCTTGCACTCTACACACTGAGCAAGCTGAATGTTTGTCATGATTAAAGTTCAAACATAACTTAATTAATTGAAGCTTTGTAGAGATTATTTTAAGCAGATCCAGCATGGGTGGTCTCCGCTTGCATTTTAGATGAAAACAAATTTCTTTCTTAAAAAAAAAACAAACAAAAAAAAACAACAGTAATAAGACTGCAGCAGAAACAAAAGTAAAAATACAACAAAGAAAAAATAATAATATTGCAAAATTATTGATGAGACAAGAAGAAAAACAAAAAGCTTTACACATAAACACAGGCAAGTAGGTAGTGCATGATGTGAGAAATGTCAGATTTTACTTATAATTACATTAAGTGAGTGTCAGGATGGTCAGTTGCTGAGAAAGTGTGAGCCCAAGTGATCAGTCTGCCCTGAACAGCAGGTGGCACAACTATACCCCAAGGAGGACAGATAGTGTGTACATGGATGACTGGTGAGTGAGCGATCTTTTGGCCAGCGTCCTTAGTTATCACCTGTACGAAGCAAGGTGAGTACGATTGGCTTGTTCAGCACAATCAAATTTGGTAAGGAGTTCACTTTAGGATTTTTGGAACCTGGCCAGTGGGAGAAGATAAAATGAAAGCATGTGAAAAAGACAGCCCACTGAGCTTGATTGCAAATGGATGCTTTGCCCCTTCCAGCCAATGTCACCATCTCTTCAGGGCTACTTTCACTGCCAACAACCAAGGTTACCTATGTCATGCTTTTTTTTTCTCTGCAGGGAACAATTTCCAGGACTATAAGGGGAGAGGATGCATCTAAACATCTGTGACAATACTTTTACTACAATCAATGAGTGGGGATGTGATGGGGCTGAAATGACTGATGAACCTCTAGTAGAAGCTGGCAAACCCAAACAGTGGTTACAGTTGTAGACCGTAATCTGGTTGTCAATGCAGGGTCATAGATCCCCCTTTTTAATACAAACCAGAATCTTGCAGAGACTGGTGATATGGAGGGTGGAATATACCCTTGTTGAAAGGCTCCTTAAACATACTCCTCCATGGCTTGTTCTTAAGGGAGAGTGATCATGTAAACAGTGGTTCCTGGTTTAATGGCCCAGTTGTAGAACACTGGCTTTGGATTTACCTTTGCTGGCTATTGATTGATTAGTGCTGAGATGACAGACACATAAATGCCTTATCATCGTCTGAGTTCATAGTAAATGATCCGTAGGATAGAAATTGAGCAGTACATTCCAGCTGGTGGTGTGGTGATGGTTTTCCTCTCAGGACAGCTGATCAGCAGTCTTTTCTGGGTAAGACAGGTAACCACAAGGTGCCCTGGACTACTACAGTAGAATCACTGCCCAGTTTTCCAGCCATCATCACAGCTGGGCCTAACCTGGCTGGAGCCATTTGGAATGGTTCTGGCTGATTAGTCTGAGCGAGTATGTTAGGGGCTTCATGATTACAGATGAGCTAATCCAGATGAATAGCCAGGTTGATGAACGAGTTAAGAGCTGCTCTGTTGGCAGCTCATTAGACCACTTCCTTGAGACCCTCATAAAATGCTGATGTCAATGTTGGCTTATTCCATCTACTTCCTTTTGCCAGTGTATGAAACACCAATACATAGTCTAATGTGTGACCGTGAAGAGCCACTCTCTGACTTTTTGCACCCTCAGGCTAGTGGTTGAAAACTAGCTGAAGCATTTGCATGAAACTTGAACGTAGTGAGAAGCACAACTAAATAAATTAAAGATAGACCAATGAGTCATGTATTGCTGCATAAATCTGGTAAAAAAAAGTGCTTATTTGGAGAGGCTGTCTCTGACCAGAGTGCAAACAACAAGACAATGATCATTTATTTAGTAACAACTAGTTACTTGTAAACCATTTTACTAAAAAGAAAAAAAAAACAACATTTAATTACCAGTGCTAAAATATCAACTCAGTTTAGTTCTTGAGTTTAGTTGTAGTTAGTCTGAATAGCTGGACATTCAACATGCATGGTGATGATGATGATTAGCTGAATGAAGCATGGTGGTGGCGGCATCATACTATGTGAATGCTTGTCAGCAGCAGGCCCTGAAATGCCCTGAAGTAGATGGTAAATTAAACGCTGCAAAAATTTTGGAAATGCTAGAGAACAATCGGATTCAGTCTGCAAGAAAAATACAACTTGGGAGTAGATTTATTTTCTAGTAAGACAATGACCTGAAGCATACAGTGAAAGGTACACAGAAACAGTGTAAAAACAACAAGGTGAATTTTCTAGAGTGACCAAGTCAAAGCCCAGAACTCAAACCAAACAAGATTTTTTTTTTTTTTTCCTGGACTTGAAAAGGGCTGTCCACACCTCGTCCCCATGCAACCTGGCAGAGTTTGAGCAGTTTTCAAAGAGGAATGATGTAAAACTGCAGTGTCCAAATGTGCAAGCAGGACAGACTTCACACAGACTCAGTGCTGTGATTGCAACCAAAGGTGCATTTACTAAATAATGACTTGAAGAGAAATGAATATGAATATTCATATATTTAAGTGTTGACTTATGTTTTCAGTCTGATATTAAAGAGCTGACAATGAAAATGATTTTATTTATAAATGCTACAAAAAAAAAATATATTTCAAAAAGGGGAAAACATCCAAGAAGGGTGAATACTTATGTATATACTATTTTGTACTGAATATTACATAACATAACATTCCATAGCTTATCATTCCAGGGAGATTGCTAGAATAGAATCATCAGCAAAGTTCAAAATAAACCAAAATCTAACAGATACCATAATCTTTAATAGCAACAAATCTAAAGACATACATGACCATGTTTAGGATATTGATATTTGATATATGCACATGAAGTTTTATGTCACATCATGCTAATTTCACTCACATCATGCAGGCAGTACAAGAACGGCATTGGGTGTGCTTCAGAAGCTGAAGGACATGAAATGCAATAATAATAAAAAAAAAATACTAAACATGTATAAAAACCTTGTGAATACAGGTGACTCAGCCTTTTTTTTTTTTTTTTTTTTTTAGAAAAGTCATCAAAAGCTTAATTTGTTGGCTGCTGCCCACAGCTGCCAACACGTTAGAAAACATGGGTTTAAAAGCAATCAGCATATGTTTGAAAGAGAGCGAGGGAGAAAGAGGGGGAGAGACAGATTGCATGTGATTCCGAGTGCAAAGAAAAGTCAGACACAGACAGATTCAGGGAAGAAGTTCGCAAGATGAGATTGCATATCTTTGATTGCAAATGTGTGCAGACAGACAGAGAGACAGAGAGTGAATAACGGGAAAAAGATAGCTATAAAGAGTAAGCGATGGAGAAGTGTGTGTCAGAGAGAGAGAGCGAGAGAGAGAGAAAGAGAGAAAGGGAGATTGGGTGATCGGTATTCCTGGCCACTCTCCCTGTTTAAGAGCACTCTGGGTGAGATTAGCTCTCTCAAGTGTGTGTGACGTGTGTCTCGAGTGCATGAGCCTTTGCAAAAAAGTCCATCTGTTCAAAGATCCTGGCTTTCAGTGAAATCACACCACCAGTGCAATCAAGCACCCTTCACCCCCCAACATCCCACAGCTATCACATATATACTCATGTATTTTTCCATTTCTATTCCTCTTTCCTTGTATATTTCCTCTCCTTTAATTCTGTTTGCTCATTCATTTCCACCCAGTGTTCTCTTTATCTCGTTTAATTGTTACACTGTAGAATTAAAAGTAACAGAAAACAAAGTGTTTGATAAGGTAGGGGCTGAATGCATATTACTAGGCAAATAAACAATAGAAGAGAACCACAGACTTGCTTCATTGGAATAAAACATCAGGACACATGTTCTATAAATACATTAGTAATATTGTTCAAGGGTGGCTGGTATAAATGATCCAGCAAGTCATTCAAAGATCAAGATTCATTTTTGGCGTCCATATCAAATTATTTGCTGTAAAAAAATGTGTGGATTATTTTGGACTTTCGTGGAATTAAGCACAACAGAACCACAATGGTATGAAGAAGCAACACTGGGCCTGATTTCTTTTAAGCCTATACCATACACACAAGCAGCCTATCAGTAAATATGTTTATATGCAAAGCTTTTCTCTAATCCGATATTTAAATTATTCTGATCACAGACTCAAATTGAGGTGTTTATATCTACACTCTACTCAACAATCGGCATAAAGTCTTCATTTACATGAATGCTAAAAGTAATCCGATCCGATGTAACACGCGTCCGTAACATTTACTGTACGTTACCATGACAACAAGGTGTCAGTTCAATCAGAGAGAAGAAGCAAAATGTTAACAGGTAATTTCCATTAGCTCAAATACTTGTCTGAACATCCCATTCTTGCAAGCTTCACATCCGTCCATCCTGCTGACATTTTTTTTTTTTTTATAAAGTTGGAAGCATAAACGTCTCGTTTAGGAATGTAATCGGATACAGGTGTTATACTTCTATCACTCTACCTCTGATTACACAGAATAAACCTACCTCTAAATCTGTTCTCCACATCCGTTTGGTTAAGTATGCATTGTGAGCAGGTGAGAGGCAGGTAAGTGCAATAATTCCCACCTGTGCAGAATTCTCCATAAGGTCTTAGGCACTTTCCGAAAAATACCAAAAAGTTGTAATCACTTTTTACCACATATTACACATATCACTGGCTGTTAGTATCTGGCACTCCATTTGTTTAAGTTTGAGGTGGTCCACAGACTGGGGTATGTGTGTGCTGTGTGTTGTTGAGTTGTCAAGCCTACCTTCTGACAACTCATTTTTTGACCCAAGTGAACTTTGTTACAATCTGTAAAGCAGCATCAGCAGTGACTAAGAAGATGCATGTGAGATACAACTGCAGGTGTAATAAACAAGTTGTTCATTCTTTTTTTATTCTATGATGCTTTATTTCTCAAAAAGCATATCCAGGGTGAGTGAAAAGTCCCTGGACGTTTGGCTGACCCTTTTACACTGAGACATGCCTTTGCAAAATGCAAACTCTGGTGATGGCATGGGGTTTGTTTAGCTGGTTCCAGTCATTATGAACTTGCATGAGAATTTCTATAGAAAACCTGCATGGGAATTTCTGGAGAAATGCTGTCACAAGCATATACAGTGTGAGTCAAAAGTCCTGGGATTTTTTACTCACCCTGTAGAAGGCTATTGCAGACATTTGATATTGCTGTGACCCTGGGCCCATCTGGTTCAGTTCCAAAGCTAATGATTTTATCTTTTTGTTACACGGTTTGTTACACGGTTTACTCAACAAACATTCAGCACTTGTTCCTGAGCCAGTCACTTAGAGGCAGTGGTACAAATCTGTACCAAGCTGATTAAAGTAGTTCAGGAGAATTTTCTTTTTTTGGTTACCTCTCTTAATGTCATGATGGGAGGTGAGAGGTTTTGTCAATTTTTAGCACGCATGAAAATAACCCACCCCACTCAAACACACACACATGCAGGATGTGTGTGTGTGTATGTGTGTGTGTGTGTGTGTGTGTGTGTGTGTGAAAGAGAGAGAGAGAGAGAGAGAGAGAGAGCAACTCAATCATTCTGACACTACAACCACAATCACAGTTGAAGTGGGCTTACATTGCAGAGAAAGTTTCATTAAATATTTACTATTTTGGTGACTTCAGACTCATATAAGAAAAGTTCCTTCTAGCACCCTAAAGAGTTATTCAGTAGGCCCCTGCACACAACCATACAAGTGAATGTTTCCTTTTAAAAAGCCTTTCAATTCATCCAAACACTGACCCACCAAAGAACTGACAAGACTTCCTAGAGTACATAATACGTTCCATAATAACTATTATACATATACTGTATATATAAAGTTGCCCTTGTAAGAACCCTGTGTCTTTGACCTATCACAATCACACCTCTCCACTTCACACAGAGACTCTACACAGATCAGCCATGACAATAAATAAACTTCCCAAAACAGCTCTGACCTGTCAAAGCATGGACTTCACAAGACCTCTGAATGTGTGCTGTGGTATCTGGCACCAAGACATTAGCAGCCAGTCCTGTAAGTCATAAGTTGGGCTCTGAGGATTAGACTAGATTGTCCAGCACATCGCACAGATTCTCAAACTTGCAGGCCAAGTCATCAACTTGAACACTTTGTCATGTTCTGCAAAATATTCCTGAACAATTGTTGCAGTGGGACATGGCACATTATCCTGCTGAATAAGGCCACTACCATTAATAATGAACCATACTGTTGCCATAACAGAGTATACTTGATTTGTACCAATGTTTAGGTTGGTGGGTAAATGTAACATGCCAAATCACCTTTGCCAAGACATCATAGCCAGTAGTTTTAGTCTTACAGTATCTCTTCTGTAAGACTGGGCCAGTATTATTCTGATCACAGACTCAGATTGAGGTGTTTATATCTACACTCTACTCAACAATCGGCTTAAAGTCTTCATTTACATGAACGCTAAAAGTAATCCGATCTGATATAACACGCGTCCGTAACATTTACTGTACGTTACCATGACAACAAGCTTCACGTCAGTTCAATCAGAGAGAAGAAGCAAAATGTTAACAGGTAATTTCCAATAGCTCAAATGCGTGTCTGAACATCCCATTCTTGCAAGCTTCACATCCGTCCATCCTGCTGACATTTTTTTATAAAGTTGGAAGCATAAACTTTGTCTCGTAGATCTGTTTGGGAATGTAACTGGATACAGGTGTTATACTTCTATCACTTTATTCTGATTAATCTTTTAGTCGGATTGTAAACGGATTATCAGGCTGCATGTAAACATACCTGTGATTACACAGAATAAACCTACCTCTAAGACTTTTCTGTTTGGTTAAGTATGCATTGTAAGCAGGTGAGAGGCAGGTAAGTGCAATAATTCCCACCTGTGCAGAATTCTTCATAAGTCTTAGGCACTTTCCGAAAAAGTCCACAATTGGGTAGGTGGAGTTTTCGGCTTTCGGCACTTGGGTATTGGGCATGTGCATCTCCAAACTGACAAGACAACAGACTGCCTGGGACCTAATACCAAAAAGTTAGACTAGTCATCAAGTCCATCAGAGAACCTTCAGTGCTTATGACCCTGTAGCCAGTTCACCAGTTTGGGTAGATACTAACCACTCCATACCAGGAACACCCCACAAGACTTGCCGTTTTAGAGATGCCCTGGCCCAGTTGTCCAACCATAACATTTTGGCACTTGTCAAATTGTTGCAGATCATTATGTTTGCCTATTTTTCTTGCTTCCAACATGCCAACTGCAGGAACTGACTGTGTACTTGCTGGCTGATCCAGCAACACTGAGAACTGACATCAGATGATTCATTTTATTCATGTCTCCTGTCAGTAGTTATAATGTTATGGCTTATTAGTGTAATGACCACAGCACTGTGGGCTTTGTTTTGGTTTACTTTCTGTTCAGGTTCTTGTCTTCACCTTTTTTTCTATTATTGGCTGGATTTCAAAAGTATTTTTAAACCACTGATCATTTTGCCCTTTAACCCTGTTTACGTCTCTTTTTTCTTTTTTTTCTTTTATTTTATTTTTTCTGGAGTATTATATTTTTAAGTTCTCCATGAACCTGTTCCTTGGCCTGCTTTCCCAGTGTAAACCCTCTAAAATGAAGTGGCATGAACTTTAAATATATATTTTTTTTGCATAGAAATTTACTACTTTATAGCTTTTCCTATGTAAATTTCATTTATGGTTTATTCATATGGAATATTTCCCAAATGTGGCCTGTTTTAGACAACCTGCTCTAAAAGATGATGCGAGCATTTTAATGCTTTTCCCTCTATGATCTGGAGTGTGCCACTTAAACTCTAGTCTTAATGTACTGTTTGTCTGGGCCACACTCTCCAGTGTGAAGGGCATCCCATAAAACAGTCCATTACTGTTATTATGATTCCGGCAGCAAGCCCAGCCACTCTGTGCTCATGGATGGAACCAGCCATTAAATTTAAATTGAGCAATATTTTCTTTCTGACACCAGGGAAGGCTGTTAAGATGGATTCCCATTTCATTGCACTTACTTGTTTATTTTTCTGCATAAAATTGAGAATGCATTATCTTGGTTTTTGGTTAAATGTCTGAACATTTTGAGTCCCTTCAGGAATGGTTTAATAAGCAAGTGTGAGAATGCACAATTAAACACTTTTTAGGAGGCTTTTAGGATGCTGTTCTGAAAGCATCATGGTACAAAGATCATTGTTACATAGCTGAGTGAGCACAATACTGAATAACCCACCAGTTAACATGATCTTAACTTTACAATGCATTAGGGACACTGGGCCAAATCAGCCGTGTCATCTTAGGATTCTGGCTTAAATTTTGATCAGATCTCAGGTAGGTGTGCTGTTTCAGCAGTATATTATTATTCTTCAGGCCTAAATTCATTATGTCAAAAAAAATAAAATTAAAAAAATAAAATTAAAAAAATAACCAGTGCACAGGATAACAATGATCAGCCTTAACAAAACTGCCTGCCTAAGCAGTTGATAAAACCTAATCTGACCTGTCACATGGACTCCACAAGACCTCAGAAGGTGTGCAGTGGTCTACGGCACCAAGACGCTAACAACAAACCCTTCTGTGAGGATCAGACCAGGCAGGTAAGCCTTCCCCCACCATGCAAATCAGTAAGCCTTGGGCACCCATGACCCTGTTAATGGTTCACTGGTTGTCCCCCAAACCATTACAAATGGGAAACACCTCACAAGACCTGACATTATGGAGATGCTCTGACCCAGTTGTCCAACCATGACAGGCACTTGTCAAATTGTCAAAGATCTTTATGTTTGCATGTTTTTTCTGCTTCCAACACGCCAACTTCAGGAACTATAATAATAATAGTAATAATAATAATAATAATAATAATAATAATAATACTTTTTACAGTAGTACTTTATTACTACTGCTACTATGAACCAATCAATCAATCAATTATATTACTGTTCAAGTGACCAGCAAATCTAACCCTTGGAAAAGAAGACAGTAGTTTAGGACATGCAGTTAGAGTTAAGTTGTTAGTTAATTATAAGGATTAATGGGTGTCTTTAAACCAGAAAATTACCAGAACTGCATGGCACTCTGGCTTCACCTATTGGATTTACCCTTCCCAGTCCCCTGAACTAAATGTGATTCTCTGATATGCCCAAATTTTTTTTTTTTTTTACTATGTCAGTATAGATATACTATACATTTTAAAATCCTATGATACAACCCATTAAATCCTCAGACACTAGTTTTTTTTTTAATTATATTTCAAATTCTTTCATTTAGATTGGCAAGATGTTCTTAGAAAGGCAATGCATTACAAAGATCACCACTGCCATGTTTTTTTTTTACACTGAAACTGCAATAGTGGTTTAAAATGCTGCGAAAATGGAAAAATAGAAAACTAGACACTCATGCTAATGAATGCTAATTAATAGGAGTATAAAGAACTAAATTAAGAGCAGCGCCGGTGCTTAGTGGACTGAGTGGTTGATCGCTCTGTCATGTCCTCGGCTGACAGTGGAGAATGCACAAATTGGTTCAGAGCGTTCTCAGTTCGGCTTTGCTGCCTTTGATCGACCGATGGTGTTCCTTAAGATGGAACCTCTTTTTATCTCTCCACATTATTGCAAAAGTGCAGAGCGAGAGAGAGAGGGAGAGAGAGAGATCTGCAGGGTCTCGGAGGAGAACAATCAAAGCCGTTTTTGATGTTGGGTAAAGTTCTAAATGAAGGACGTACAGAGATGTACAGAGGGTACAGGAACGGCATGCTCTTGCATTCCTTCATCTCTGATTCAGTGCTGCTGTTCTGGTGTTTCGGTAAATGAAGATCAGCTAAAGACTGAGTATTTACTGCAATAAAGGACTGAGAAGTATGGAACATTACTGCAAATACAGCTGCATACTATATATTACAAAATACAAGTTATTTGGTATTGAAAGCTGATATTTTTAGTTATGACTTGCACATGCTTCCATTTTTAACCAGTTTTTTATGATTCAGCTCTTGAACTTTTTTGTCATTTTTAGTTATGTGATACTGCTTTAAATAAGGTCTGATGCCATTGTCTAATTATTTACGGTAACCACAGTATTTCATCCTGACATTGTGTCTTTGGAAATGTAAATATACTCCAGGCACTATGGTTGGTGTGGTACAGTGGTAACATCATTGGGTTCCCATGTGAGAGACCTGGGTTCGATTCCTGATCTGGGC
>JAOVVF010000022.1:8603085-8616171 GCA_028565595.1 Duopalatinus emarginatus
CTCTTGGCAAGAGTACTTGCTGCAAGTGTGATCATGGGAGATTAGAGCAGGTTGGACTGGGTGGGAAAAAGATATTGGTTTAGTGATGGGTCTCTTAAATCTTTTTCAGATATAAATTTGGGTTTAAATTCCAGAACTGATTTTTTATAAATACTTGCCACTTACTGACTGTACTGGAGAGAACTGGACTTTGGGGCTGTCAAAAGTTCTACACCAGAGTTTTACGAAAATTCCCTTACTTCATTTTTGTTTTGTTTGTTTGTTTTTGTTTTGTTTTGTTTTTTGTTGTTGTTGTTGTTAGACAACTATAGTTCCTCTTTGGTGTCACTGAAGATTGTGTGGCAGAAAGATTTGGGATGCGTTCGCAGTGATGAACAATGGAACACTATTTATTACAATGTTTTTATCCCATTGTCTAGCGATACAAAAATTGAACTAGATAACCATCATTCCTTGTGATGATATATATTTTCTGAAGTGCACCAGTCCCTATTTGTAGTGGTGTTCTTTGGATTTAAATGCTGGTTTTAGAGTAGGGTTTTCTTCTATGCACAGCATTACTAGTAATAAACAATTTGCATTGGTCACTGAATGTTAGCTGTTTAAAACAGCACTGCAAGTGTAGATTTTTTTTTATTATTCAACATTTTTTTTTTTGCTATAGTGAGCATGCAATTGCATTAGCAGTATGTCAACACATTATTAGCAAGCTTGAGTGGAATAACTGTATATGTTCAGTCTGTAAACACAGACAAATCTAGTTTTCCTTTCTTCAGAAATCACTGTGTGTGTGTTTTACATGGTCCTGCAGGAATTCATCTTACAATAGGATGTTTTCTTACATTGTTATGCCTTTTGGAACTATTCCCATACTCTGACAACATCACATTTGTTTGCCTGGACACACATGGTTTTCCACCAGTATGTACATTGAGAAAACACATGCTAAAAATGCAAAGAAATGTGTTATGGTCTGATGAGACCAAGGTTAAATGTTTTGAGCATAATTACGAAATATTTGCACTCAAAAAGATTCAGTGCTGTCATTAAATCGACAGGTACTTCAACAAAGTATTTGTATGAGGAAGTGGATATTTATGATACAATAAAAGGTGGGGGAAGCTCTAAAATAATTAACCATGGTCAGTCATGAGATGGCCAGTACCCTACTATGTGAAAGTCATCTTTGTAGGTAACAATGCCGGTAAAATCCTGAAAAACAAAGTGAGCATGGATCAGTCCATTTGGTACTGCCTAATATATATAGTAATTTGAGGTCATACTGGTCATCTTACATTAGTCACCTAAGTGGTAGGCACATCAAATGTTTGGTAAAGATGGTGGCTTTTCAGCAGTTGATAGAGCTGAGGCCACCAGAGGCAGTGAGACGTTTTCACTGTTATTTTAGTTCAGGCCACAATCATCTAAAGCTTACCTTGTTAACAATACTTATGTCGTTGAACCTCGGCATAATATGCGGTTATATAAACACTGTCAACATTGAGCCTCCATCGTACTGAGTGAACTAAATGGATGGACAAAGCAGAATGTTGCCTTTCTGCAATAATAGCAGATGTAGACAGAATGCTGACCTTCTTTGATGGTTAACTTTAGTGATGTGCAGTGGACCCTGGAGATTGACAGAGAACTTTTTTTCAAGGCAAATGAGACAGAGAGTTTTTCAAGGCAAATGGCCAAATTGATTAGCATCTAGTGACAACTCACTGTTGCAGCAAGCCAACTCGGCTGACTGAATGCTAAGTGGAACCGTAATGGTGTTCTCAAAATATTTGCAAAAAGGAATCACCTTAACTGTAAAATAAATTCATGAATAAAACAAATCAGATGCCTCGCTTAAGGGCTCAACAACAGCAGCTGCATAGTGCTAAGATTTGAACTTACAACCTTTCAAGCCAGAACCCAGTGCTTTGATCGCCTGTGCTACAAATTGCTGGATTAAATTCATTCAGACAATGCAATTCATGTAAACAATCAAAGTTGCTAATAACTATCAGACCTTAATAATAAATATAATATTTTTGATAGAAGTGGTTTGCAAATTCTACCACTGTGACATAAAAGAAAAAAGAAACCCTGGATATGTTTTATGGACCCAAGTTTAAGTAATACTTGTCAAGCTGCTAGTCAAGAATTAGCATGCACAAACCAGTCTGTGCTCCAAGTAATAAACAGGCAGATGACAGGACAGGATTTACCACATGTAAAGTGCTGGAGTGAGACCTAGCAAAGTACCATTAAGAGTCTGGGTTGTTTAAAGGATAAGTATTATTCCAAACATGTAACTACTAATGTGTTGACTGTAAGCGAAGATACAAGCTTGAGAAGTTGAGGTCTTGATGCAATTAATTTGTTTAGTGAGGATTATGGGAGTAGTAGGTCAACTTCTGGGTCTTAGTGATGGAGGGGCAAAACTACATCAAAATTTCACAAACTGCAAATGACATTGCATTAAAAAATCAAATAAATTGCAGGTAACAATATCCTGATAATTGGGTAAAGTTTCTTACAATTATTTAAACGCATAGTGTAACCCCCCCCCCCCTTTTTTTTTTAATAACCATGATTACCTTATTTATTTATTTACTTATTTATTTACCCATAGGATAAGTGCCATTCCATTTTTCTCCTATATCCTTATATACTTCAAACTCGCTCTGTGATCTTTCACAACAGGCACTAAATGTTGGTGTCAGTAGTTAACCTTTCTTTAAAAAGAATTTAAAAAGTGACAATTGCTGTTTGGTAGAACACTCCATGTTTGAAGGAAGAGGAAGAACTTGTTAAATACCTGAATTTAAGTCATTAAAAATTAATGTATTTTGAAGATGGTTTTGTGTTTGTGGTTACTGGATTAAAAAAAAAAAAAACATACTGTAAGAAAAAAAAATCTTATGGCATAGTGTTTGACTGCTGTCTGACTTTTTTAGACTTCTGCCGGGGGTCAATTACTCATATTTAGTTTTCTTCAACTATTCAGCCTTTTAAATATTTCAGTAAGAGAGCTTAACTAACTCCTTCAGTGGAAATATAATGGGGTTTCTCTTGTAATAGCTTTTAGTATGCCTGTTAGATGAAACAAGGTAAGCTCTTCTCATCTCAAATGTGTAATTTTGATCCTTTTTTGCATTTTCCCTCTCAATCTATTACAGACAATCTGCCTTTCTCTCTCTTTCAAAAGCACCCATACTAGATCTCTCATGGTATCTTCACTTCACTCTCTTAGTCTGTTTCTCTTTCTCTCCTATTGTGTGGCTTTTACTATTATCTTTTTCCTTCCCTTCCTTTTTTTTCTACTCATTCATCTACACATATACCTTTTCTCCCATGGAGCTCACACTGTTATCACAGCATCATCCTGGTCCACCATTTACTTTATCAAAGCTGTTAGATTGCTGTAGTGATAATGGGCCACCCTCTCCAGTCACTCTCTACGTTTTACCCTCCCTCGCTTTCTCCACTCTCCTTCTAGACACAGATATTGGGTTCCCTGTTTGACAGTTACTATACAGTGCACTGAAATGTTTAAATCATCTGTGAATCCAGTGCTTTTCACACCACTAATTGCATATGTGTCTGTCCCCCACATGTTATTGTTTAGATGTGTGAAATGCATGATGCTCTGTGCTGACTAACCTGTGTGCATGTGTGGCATCTTGCTTTGTGCTGGTTGGACTTCTGCCAGAATTTTGCTGCATTTGCATCAAAACACATTCTGGTTGGTTCAACCTGGTTGCAGTTATTGGAGGGAGGCTCATACTAACATAAAACATTCTTTAAGTGAGGTAATGAGTCGTACCAGTAATTGCATGTTTTGTGTACAGCCAGTAAACTTTCTTGCTGCCACCTCTTAGCATGGACGCCTTTTGTGCTGATATGTACTTGCTGCACATATCGCAGTGCTATATTTCCACTTGAATGCATTTTTAAACAGGGTCATGCTGGAATTTAAATGTCTTGTTTACAGGTGTCTGAGCTGAAGAGCTCTCTCTAATGTCTCCTGGCTTGTCTGGTTTTCAGTTTAATACGGCTGTTTTGCCACTACAGGGATTTTATTTGCATTCAGTATAATGTCATTTTAGTTGTTTTTATCACATTATTTGGAGTGGCGTATTTGATTTAATTTGGTTGCTACCCGGAAACTGTGTACAGCTCTGACCTGAACTCTGTCTGGTTTCATTCTGTCTAATTTGCTGTCATAATTATTTTCTTTTCTTTTTTTTTTTTTTTTTGAGGTTTCCTTTTTGTTCCACTTTTTTTTGTTTCATTATCTTGCTGTGTGTTATAGTATATTTTAAATGTTTTTCTACTGGTTCTAGTACATGCAGTTTACCTTCTCCTTGGCAAGTCAGCATCAAAGTTTGTCCAGAGCCCAGTTGGAATCACTGGGTGCAAAGCAGGAATGCCTTGCAAGGCAGGAATGCCCCCTGGACAGGGCACCAATTCATTGCAGGGTGCCACACCCATTCATTCATACCTATGTGCAATTTAGTGCATCCAATTTACCTACTATGTGTGTTTTTGGGGAGGTGGGAGGAAACTGGTGTACCTGGTGAAACCCTGCGCAGAATGTAAGTACAGATGGTTTACCTCAAGATGCAAACCACGGGTAGCACTGAAGAACAAAAAAATGCTAGATAAGAAAAAAAAAAAACTAAATCTTTTGATTTCTTGGTAGAGGGTGTTCATTTTCATTTGAAACAGTGTGTGACGGCAGATCACTACCTACTGTTACAATTTGGTGCAGAACTAAAATGGATGTCACTGACAACTATACTCCGTGGCATCACATAATTAAAAAAAAAAAGAGTTCTTCCCAGGAATTTCTTATTAAGATGACCAGTCAGTGTCCTGCTGCTTAAATGTGTAGTGAGGATATTGAGGAAATTTCCTTTGAATGAACTTGCTCTAAGTGGTATAACAGTGATTACCAAATAAATAGATTGTAATACAGTTTTGCATCATGTCTGACATCAGTGATAGCTGTGTGTGAATTTGATTGATTGGATTTAAAGCCATGCAAATTATACACAGAGCTAAACACCACCGCACATCCCAGTGTCGGTTTTGTGTTTGTGGTTTTTCTGTGGCAACTGTATACAGATGCAGCTAAGCAGAATAATTACTTGTGTTATTATCACCATCATGACTGCAATCCACTTGTAGCTTAACAATTTTTATTTATTTATTAATTTTTTTGGTTTATTTTTTGGAATTACTGCTACACTGCTCTGAGTGCTGAGAATGTCTTACCAAGGCTGTTGTGTTATAAATCATTATTGTTAACAATGTTTTTTTTTTTTTTTTTTTTTTTTTTTCTGTGCAACTAGAAACACAAGACTAATTATGGCATGTGAGAAAATGAGGAAATGTCAGTTTGGCAACAAAGACTGTTTCTGTGAACTCTCACACATGTTTATATAAAACATTACAATAAATGACTGTTTTGCTGCCTTATTTGTGTCAGTTTTTGTCTGCTACCTTAATTAATGATTTAAAGAAGGATCTCTATCAACTTATGGTCCTTATTGTTAAGGACAATAAGTGTCCATTCACTGGGGAAAATCAGTTAAAGGAAACACTTTTGACCCTGCTATGCTGTGGGCCTTTCTGCTGGCATGGCTGGGTCAAACTTCATACACCAAACTCTTAGGTCAGCCACAGCATCATCTGTAAGAGCAGAGACAGGTGGCCACTTCTGCCTTAATTTATTAATCATCTTTTTTTTAATGCTTCTAAGAAAACAGAAAATACCAAAATCCATGGAGATATTTAATGTTTAGTTAAAAAGAACCCAGTAAACTACTAAGGCCACCATGCGTCCACAGATTATTGATCTTACTCTATATGCATGCCCAATCTCTAATGATAATCAAGTATTCAAATTAACATAAAGATAAAGAGTACACCTATTTGCACACACACACACTAGTATTTATACACAGTTTAATGTGTGCAACACACTTCACAAAAGTTGAATAATATATACAGATTAGCTGTAACTGTTTCCCTTCTTGAGTTGTGATTGACTTGTACATTTGCACAAATTCCCTCAGGGTTTTTTTTTCTAGTTAAGGGACAAACGTTGAGGGCTTGCATTTAAAAAAAACATTATCCAAAATATAATATTCTCCCATTGAAAGTTGCCACTAGTGAGATTAAATATGGATTTGACCATCACTCAGTTAAAAAGAAATTGCTAGCAAACTGGAAGACAACCCTAACCATGCCACCCAGAATGGCCATACTACACCTGCAGCTTTATAGCCCCTGATAGCAATGGTTTTTTTGCAACTGGGAAAAACATTTCGATTTTATGACCTCTTTCTACTGTCAAGAGGGATAACGGATTTGGTTGTTGGCAAAGAGCACCTGCCATCCTTACACATGGAACACTTGAGGACATAGTGGACATCTCCTATGGGAGACTGCAAAGTCCCAGTTTTTAAATGGAAAATTTTATACGATAGTTAAAGGAAATTGTAAAGGGTTATAACAAATTCCCCAAAGAAATGTCTTAGGTAACACAATTTTTGAAGCAAAAAATGAATAGCTGACTTTTTGAAGTGAGAAAAAAATAAAGGACTGTGAGCCAAGAGCTTGGCAGAGCAAATCCTCTTTGGTTTTCTCTTCCCATGGGAGAGTGTCACACCTTAATTAAATCTCTGTCCCCAATTAGGAATTTATTAATTTGCTTTACCATCAAACTGCTACTATGGTCTGACTGACCAAAACTTCCCTTAAATACCTCAAGCCAAAAAGCACAACGGTTACCAAACTTACATTACCAGCATGTAAGATGCTGCATTCAAGCATGCTGGTGTTCTTTATCAGCATTGATTGGTGCTGTGGCTTCTCTGAGTTGTGGTTCTCTACCCAACACTAGAAAATGTAAACCATTGTTCAGTACAGATTAGGCCAACTTTTGGTCTTATTTGGTAGTACAGACTTGTTCACGTTCGACTACTGTGTAGAACACTGCATGGTCATTCTGCAGCTGAAACAATAGTGTACGTGATAATGTGTACTTTTAACAGCCATTATATACGTCTCTCTGTGTGTGTGTGTGTGTGTGTGTGTGTATTATAAATAAATGTATTTATTATATAAGTATATTATATACTGTATATTAGACGAAATTTACTTTTTTCTTATATTTTTAGTAACATAGCAGCCAATAATTCTGTATAGATTGTACATTCATACACACTTTAATGCAGAAATCTAAAATTATCCATGCATTTTTTTTCCCTTTGATGTGTGTGTGTGTGTGTGTGTGTGATGAGAGGAAGCAATTTACTCTCAATATCTGGAGCTCTTGTCCTTTCCCAGAAGACTGAATGTTAAACGGCAGCCAGCCACATACCTCCAAGCTGATTATATGAACATGTCATCGGCATTTTGCCTCATCGCACCCTTGCAAATGGCTGCCAGACATGTTTCCTAGATTACATTTGTTATTGTCACAAGACTAATTTCTCCCCTGAACACAAAAAGAAGTGTGACCTTTTCATGACAATGGGACAGTGGGCTTTTTTTCTTGCATATAAAATATTCTGCCTGATTTTATCTACCTTTTTTCTGGTATAAAAATGGTATAAAAATTGAGAAAAGAATAAAAATTGAAAGATAAACTTGAATGGCCTGCATGGCTAATACTATGTCAGATAATGCATAAGACAAATCAATATGTTAAAGTTAGGAGCGGCTATATGGGACCATCTCACTTTCATTCTTTTAATGCGTCATTAGCACAGCCAGGAGCGCCTTGGATCCTAAACTAACATCAAGACATTGAAAGGCAGGTCACGGCAAGCAATTTAGCCTCCATATTTTCTCCTGAATTACCTCAATGACGCCTCTAATGAAATTTGGCCTAAAATGAAGGAGAGATAGTGTGTGTGAAAGAGAGAGATAGACAGAAAGGCACACATAGAGAGGAGATATGTTCTTTTGGAATAACAATTCAGGTGGTGTAATTTCTGAGATATGACCTGCTCTATCTGCTTGTGTTTGAAGAACAAGTGTCCATAGCGGAAATTGCAGTCAGCTACTTCTATCGAAGTCATGTTCAGGGAATAACCTCTCACTTGTCTCATGCTAGATTAAAACAACAGATTTTTTCACCTTGGTCTGCAGTTCCTTTTTCACACCTCTGGTGAGATCAATCATTTAAAAAAAAAAAAAAAAAAAAGAAGTAATCCAACTGCAGAGAGATTCTTTCCCTGTATAATTGCTAACCTAACTGCTCTATTAGTAATATTAAATTACAGGTTCAAACTTAAAACCCAAAATAGCTTGTGCCTTACTCACACATTCAATCTCTGCTCCTCCATGTTGATATATGTCTATCTATCTACCCCCTCCTGCTTTTTTCCAATAGCAAGAGTAAACTAGTTGAACACTTCTTTATTGGAGAGCATCGCTCTCAGCGGTCAACTTTGATAGGGTTTCAGTCAGAATGGGAATGTGAGTGTGATACGGCCTGGCAGGCATGTCATTGCTTTTCTGGAGGCAGAGTGTGTTTCAGCACACCTCCACAGTGATAGCTGGCTCGAGAGATTGGGCACGGTCCGGCTTTCAATATGCAGTCATCCCTGGGTGCTTATTAATATGATTTGCAGACAATGATAGACCAGTCATTCAATACTGACAATGTTCCACCCATCAATCAAATATTCACTTAGCAGTATGTGATGGGGTTGGTAATATAATAAATTTCCCAGTGGAAATGGCATGATTTTCATGATTTTCTTTTCAGTGACTTTCATAACAGTAATATAGGTCTACTTGATTTAAAAAAGTAGGAATGGAAAGGTTATTTTTTGTTATTATACTACAAGCTAATGTACATTGACATACATGAAAGACTGTACATTCTCGGCCCAAATGTAAAATAATATGTACATTTGGTTGTAATACATGAAAGCTGAATTCAGAAGGATGTACATGTGTCCAACCCAAGGCCTGTCTTGAGACAATATTTTGAAACTGCAAAGAGTGTTCGCACTGTCTGAAGTTCACAGATGACCACTAGTGTAATGACTGCGTGTGTCCCATATCATATGCACTACTGTACAGCATGAGTAGGCTCATGTCTAATTGTACTGAAAATCAACACCCATCTGCTCTGTTTCATATTAGTCAGATTTAAAAAATCTGATAAATACATCAGATGTTAGCTTTTAGAATGTCATTAGGTGAATGATTCCAAATCCAGTGTACAGACCTGCAAAGATGATAAGAAAAGAAAAGTTAATGGACCACAAAGACAAGAAAAATGAAGGATCAAGGACATTTATGCTCTTAGTACAGATAAGCCAGTATAAATTCATTTGAAATCTACAGAATTATGTATTTTAGTTGTAGTACTTTGAGTGGACTTTTGTACCTCGCATTGAGTCTCACCAGGTTGGTACTGTGGGGTTTCTCCTCTGCATCAGGTAGTGTAATACTTTTTCTTCTATGTGACCTCTGTTAGTCCCTATGTGTGTTCTACCACATTTGTTCACTTTGCCTAAACCATATATCTACTGGGGGTGAGCATGTGGGTTATTGTTCTAGTGATAAAGAGGAGGTTGGTAAACTGAAAGGGTGTCAACTCGGTGAGAGAATGGTGCAGATAATTCTGGGTGTATATACATATGGGAGGACTTTCTCTGTTGGTCAATTCATCTTGTCGGTTGGCCTAAGGATGATAACCTAAGTTGATGCTTACTAAAACCTCAAATTCCTCCATGATGCTGGTCCAAACTTTGAACATGAACTAGATGTGTCAATCACTTACGATATTTAACAGGATTTTCAAAACAACAAAACACATGGCTGAATACCACCTCACCTGATTTAAAGTAGAAGGGAAGGCATAGAGACTTGTGATTGAGCTGTTACTATAGAAACAATAATGTAATGTAAAGTAATAAGGTAATAAAGCACAACTGCCTGTAGAACATTAAAAATAAAAGAAATCTAAAAGGATAATCAATATCTTCCTACCAGATGAGATTTAAGAACTCAACAGCACTGTGGCCTATATTATATTCAAGATATAAAATTAATATTCACATTTATTCTCAGTGTTCACTGTAATCTCTGAATCTTCCAGGTAAAATACTATTTGCAGTGCATTCTTACAAATTTGAGAGCAGACATCTTCTGCAGTGAGGTTCTTCTTCCTGCATTTTGCCAAGTTTGTCATGTTGGTGACAATTGAGTCTTTTTGAAAGCTTCTGAGCTGTGACCTTTTCCAGTCAGGTGAGATCCTCAAAGGTACTGTTGCCAGCTTTCTTACTCTAAACTATCTGGAGGTGAGCACAGTCAGGCCATTACACCAATTCAGCCCAGCTATAAAACAAGCTTACAGCAAGTGTGAAGTTCTTTCCCGAAGCAGGCGCTTCGTAAAGGCCATTTAGAATAATGAATCTGGAAACTAGGAGAAAGGCCCCCACTAGAGCTCAGGAATTAAATGTCAACTTTGGTCAGGGAAAATTGGGCAGAATTGTCCAAGAGGCGAACTCCTCTGAAATGAGCTAATTTAGCACTGAGAGGCATCTGTGTGCATGGCAATAAAGATGCTCCAAAGAAAAGAGGGGGCTTAGGCAAGGATGTGTGTGTGTGTGTGTGTGTGTGTGTAGGTGAGTAAGAGAGAGACAGAGAGAGAGAGATTTGAATATGTGAAGAAGCCAAAGGTGACGATGACAAAACATGTCGAGGAGGAGAGATGAGGAAGGGGTTAAAGAGTATAATGTACTAGTGCATCTAAAAAATAGCTATCCTTGAAAAAGTTCATGTTTATTTCAAAAAAGTTACACTGTCATATGTTATATATTCATTATATAAGGTGACATATTCCAATCCTTTTGTCTGGCTAATTACTTAGGAAAATCCAATGTATTTAATCATTCGAATATTCAGTTTTACACTTAAGCAAATTGCTATTTAGACAGTATATTGTTATATAGTATATAGGTCATTGTTGAAAATGATGGTTAAGGAGGAAAAGAACTGAACTGAAAATCAAGGTCCTTCCTCGAGTCTGGAGGAAGAGTGGAGATGCACAAAATCCAAGATGTCTGAAGCCCATTGGACAGTTGTTTGGGGTACCATGTAATCGACTGGTTTGGTCCACTGTATTTTAAGTCAACACAGTGTTCTACCAGGACATTTTTAGATCACTTCATGCTTCTATCTGCTGGGAAGCTTCACACAGATGCCAGTTTCTTTTCCACTACATTCTGTTTGCTGACTATGATATTACTGTGCTTGATTGACCAGACAATTATCTGGACTTAAACTCTGTAAAGAATCTATGTGGTACAGTCAGGGGGAAGCTGATTTCCTCCATGCCATGCCTTATTAATGCAGTAATTCATGATAAGGACCCCCAGCCAAGTGTTGAATGTATAAATAAACATACTTGCCATTTTCTGATTGACATTATGAAAAAATAAATGTATTGGAAATACTGGATTACTGATTATCATGATCTATAAGCCATACTGATCAAAAGTAAAAAGCGACTTTACATACCTACAGGTAAGTAACAAAATAAAGCAATATTAATTCAACTTTAAAAACCAACAACAATAACAACATCAACAGAGCAGCTTTATTGTGCTTTGGCATACATTCTACAATCTATCTCTAGAATTCAAGTGGAGTGATGAACAGCATCATTACCTTAATTAGTGTTTTAGGTGATAGCATATGATTAATATCAGTGTCATACTAATGAATAGATTGAGTGTCTTCATTTGCTCTGTGGATTTAGGCAGAGTCATCCTGGAACTTATAAAGTGGCATAAATAATGCTTGACGAGGGTTTAGAATTCAGTGTACTTTTGCGGAGTGTGAAGGTAATCATGGCAACACTTTCTTAACTCAGTCATGATGGTATAATGGAATTGACATAGGATTTCAATGTACAAATTAAAAAATTCAGCCAAATTAATGAAAGAAATTCTGATTTATTTTATAATTATTAAGTGCATTTACTTACGAGCAGGGTGACATGTTGTAGCAGTGACACTATCACCTCACTATAAATATTTTTGTGTGATGTCTGCATGTTTCTTTCAAAGCTTCTGTGTGGGCTTCTGGTTTCCTGCCATGGTCCAAAGATTAACTGTTAACTGGAAATACTAATTTGCCCCTGGGTTTGTGTGTGTGTGTGTACATGTGTGTTTGCCCAGCAATAACTGGTGACCTGTTCAGGGTGTTTTCCCGCCTATTGCCCAGTGAACACTGGAATTACCTACAGCAGAAGTGCTGATTGACTCATTCTTTCTCTTTATGACAGTGCATCCCTTTGTAAATGTTTATATCAGATGCCTTGGGCTTGGGGTGCTTATGAATTAGTCATTTAGCCATATTAACACTATTTTTAATGAAAGTGTTACAAAATATTCCAAGTATAAAAAGTCCTGACACCAGTTTTAGACTAGTATCATATGTTGGGTATCTACAGAGATGTAGGAAGCTGTACTAATGCACTGACTAATGACACTCTCTCTTAACTTACAACTGTTTGTTCAATAAATCAGACCTTGGCTGGGTTATCCAAACTTTATTTCTTGGGTCCATAGACAACATTTATGATAAACTTGGTCTCCATTCTCCTCATGGCCTGACCTCATTTGGACCAGCAAGCAATAAACTATGTGTTTGGCATGATATATGAGGATGAGACAGAGCAGAGCCACACTCAGATTATTTATCGATCAGTTATCAGAGACCTGGTGTAAGGTGAAATCTGTTTCAGAACTGGGCTCCATATAACAGCCAAGCTATAGTGAAAGATGTATCTGTAGACTACACTAGATGTGTCTACAGATGTATTTATTAGTGTATTTCTATCTGTTTTATTATTCCTCTTATAAAGTTGAGTGTTAATGTTTTTTTTACAGGCCAAACTGAGCTGATCATTCCCACCAAAATTGGCATAGCTGATTCTGATTGTATTCACATGGCATCTAAAGCAGATCAGATCATATGCACACAATCAATTATCTTTATACTCATTCTAAGCACTTGAGTCTGCAAGCAGAACCACTTCAGATTATTTGGGAT
>JAOVVF010000022.1:8624022-8652645 GCA_028565595.1 Duopalatinus emarginatus
GTCCCAGCAGTTTTTAACAAGTACTTTTAGCATAACATGTGTTCACCATTTTAATTGTAACATTTCACTTTAAAGCCAAATTCATTTACATAGATTTAAAAAAATGCGATTAATCGTGATTAACTATTTGAAATTCTGAGATTAATCGTGATTAAATTTTTTTATAGTTTGACAGCTCTAGTTTTAAGAAAACATGATAGTGTGTATGAGAACTGTGATTATGATTTTAGCGGAATTAGAATGTCAGCGCTTCTGTCAGGGCTGATCTGCCAGAGTAAAACATTGAAGTTTCCACTCCAAGTGGTGTTGCCTGAAAGGAACTGCAGAGTGCAAATAGGATTATCTGCTCAGTGCATCATATTTTTCCTTTTTACTATGTTCAAGTTATTCATCCATGTGGCAAATGCAGCTGTTCTCATAGGAAAGGGAATGAAATAGGCAGAGTGAGCTTTGAGAGATGAAAGACACAGGGCAGGACAGGGCAATTATTAAATGAGTGTGGGGTGTTGTAGCTTATCCCAGTGATCACTGAATAGAAGGCAGGGAAATACCCTGGACAGGTCACCAGTCCATCATTACTATCTCAGTTTTGGCTTATTGATGCTTTTGACCTGTGGGTGGTAACCAACACAGACACAGGGAGAACATACAAACACAATGCAGTCAATACAGAACTCAGGCCCTTCTTACTTGAGGTCATAGCAGTACTCACTGTCTCTTAAGTTAATCAAAAAAATATTGATTATAAGACCACCAGAGGCCATATTTTACGTGTAGGAGCAGGGAGCAAGAAAGAAATAGAGATAGTTATAAATAACTTAAAGTGAGATTGTAAATTGTGTGTGTATGTGTGTGTACACGCTGCACACACACATACATATTGTATGTATATATACATACAAACACCACTCACACCTACAGGCAATTTAGAGTCACCAATTAACCTAACATGCATATCTTTAGACTGGAATACCCAGAGCAAAACCACTTCAAGCATCGTCCAACTCCTGACAATACAGCCTGGCCCAGGAATCAAACCCAGGTTGTCTTGGTGTGAGCCACCAGAACTAACCGCTACATCACAGCACCTCCCTTTATTTTGGATTTAAATCACCAAAACTGTGATATATTCCAATGTCTAGACAGGTATTATAGGTATGACATTTTTCACTTCTTGGTACTTGCACGATAACTTTAGGCAGCCTTAAGGTAGGTCACCTATCAGAGTAAACCATCTTCCTCTGTGAATGACATGTGATCGATGTGGGATTAATCTCTGCCACTCTGTCCTACCTTGCTGCTGTTTATGTCAGCTCAATTAAAACTCATTGCTGCTATTTTAGCTCTCCTGCAGCTTTAATTTAGGGGACTGCATAACTGTTTGTGGGATCTGGACACTTCAAATTATAATACCTGAATGTGCATCTTGAAAGTGCTACCACATTAGCTCTGCTGTTGATGAACATATGGACCTCCACTGGCCAGCTACCTAAAACTGACTAAGGCATCCAGAGTTATCAGCTTTGATTGGATCAATAGCTGACTCCACTGAACTTTATCAGGTGGCTGAATGGTTAGAGTCAAACTTCTGCTGTGGATAATGTAGCTCCACTTAAAAAAATTAATAATAATTGAAGAGAAAAAAAAAACTAGCACCCTGGTTTAATAAATACATACATACCGTAAAACAGACCACTCTGTTTGCAACAAACTAAATTGGTTGTATTTCAAACAGCAGCAATTATAGGAAGCTCTGAGTGCTGTTAGAGCAAAATATTTCTCCTCCCTAATAGAAGATAACAAAAATAAGAACTAAAAACTAGATTCTTAATTAATACTGTAGCAAAACTAACTAGGAAGAAGACCAACTCAGAAGCCTCCACCCCATCAATGTAATACAGACCAATATCAACCCATCATCTCCAAGATCCCAGAAAAGGTTGTAGCATAGCAGCTATGTTCATATCTGCATAGAAATATATATTTTTTAATTCACCAGTCAAGATTCAGACCTCATTATAGCATAGAGACAGCACTGGTGAAAGTTGTGAATAACCTGCTACTGGCCTTTGACTAGGGTTGTGTTTCCCTGATCGTGATGCTTGACCTAAGTGTAGAATTTGACACCACTGATCATAACATTCTCCTTCCTAGGCTGGAAAATGTTGTTGAAACATGATACGGCCAAGGCACCAGGAGATACCAGTGATCCTGATTTTCAATTCCTCCAGCTCCTGAAACCTGCCTGATCCAGCCTGACTCTAAATATTTTTGGATGGACAGATGCAGAAACCATGAATCTTGCAAGGCTATTACTTATATAAACAGTCATAGCTAGATAACAGTTTTACTCTTCTTCAGTCAGGCATTGTCTGTGAACCCGTGAAAATCAAATTTCAAACTAAAAATTAGAATTATTTTCCTGTTTCTTACACTTTTTATATAGACCTTAATATAAGATCATTTATAATCGCACTATCCTTTTTTTGGCTTCTATAAAGGGCTTCTACTATCCATATCACCCAAATTAGTCTGGTCCTCTCAGAGTCTTTGCCACTGTCACCACTGACTTAAAAATTTATAAACATTTGTATAAATCGATAATCCGATCCTATATATTTTTTAAAGATTATCTTTTGTTAAAAGCGCTATACAAATAAACTGGAATTTAATTTAATTTAAGTAATGAATTTACGTGGCAGAAGGTACATATACAGAAGGTACACTGAATAGTCAGTGAGAAAATTAGGAAGACAGAGAAGAGAATGATAGAAAGTCATATTTGTCCTTTAAATGACTTTTATTTGTTTGCTGTGTTTCTCTCAAAGCATTTGTCTCAGCATAAACCCTTCTTTATTTTCCAACAAAGCCTCAGAGGGATTCACCAAAGCAGAATTCAAATAGATTCCTGACATTGGACAGCCCTCGCAATTAAGCCCTCTTTGTCTCTGAAAATGAACTCATGTCAGAGAAATTTAAATAAATAAAAGGACCCAGTCCCTGACACTCCTACAGCTATCTGCTTTTGTTTTGCCTTTTCATGTATGCCAGTCTCATACCCTCACCCAGTTCATCTCTAAAGTCAGACCATTGTGTGAACTTTTAGCAATTAAAATTTTTATAGTTTAGTAAGGTGTTGGATCTCTACAAGCCAACAGAAAATCTTTAATGCATAAGTTTAAAGCTTTAAACCTACACATTCTACAAGTCTCAAGACAAGTTAAGCTACATTGGATAGAGTTACATTGTTCCTCCACTGTTCATTCCTTAATCTTTATTTCCCCTATGCAAATAAGACATGACTTTTTTTCTTCTAGTATTTAAAGTCTTTTGTCTGACGTTATGTACTGTGCTTGAGTTTTCAATGAATTTAAATTTCGCTAAAAATTGCTATGCTATGACCTATGCTATGGATTATGATTATTATTATTTTATTTTCTCAAATAAATACCACGTACAATCCAGGCACTTGTATTCTGCTTCATCAACCTGCATGTCGCATTTGCATACTTATATGCTTGTTTCTTGATATACATTGTTAGAGTCACTTGTATCTACATCACAATACAATATGACAAAATGATATCTTTATATCTAAACAGTATCAGCCTGTAATCATCAACAGTATTAGCCTAGATCATTCATCCCAATGCCACCCAGTTTTTCTACAAATTACCGTTTACCCCTTTCCAAAAGAAAGCAAAATAAGTTGTATGTAAATGCAAGACAGTGGACACACCTTTAGAAAATTACACTTCTGTTACAGAAAAAGGCCACAGATGCAATACGTGAAGAAAGGCCCTAATATTTTATGGCAAATCAAAAGTTTTTCTCTGATCTGTGTTGGAAGTACCATGTTTGAGTATACACTAACAACTGTAGCAATAGTGTGCTCTCAGTTCCAGTATTAATTCTGTATCAGTATGACTGTGCTGGTGAGCTGAACTGCTGCATTTACCTCTAATCATCAGAGTACACCAATGACAGACTATTATTCCATTTATTATTCAAGCTAGAGAATGATAACCAATACTAATCCCCTCGTAATTCTTTACTTCACTGCTCTGGTGCATTGTTCCTAACAGCTGTTGACCTGAGCTTGTCTCATACACACTGTGATAGGCTTGATCAGAGGTGACGACAAGATGATGAGGTACGGCCTACAGAGATGAGGCACAGCATCTGACATGAGGTACAGCATCTGATATGGTGTGAGGACAAGAATCTTTGCTTAAGACCAATAAAACCAAAGAGATCATTGTGGACTTTGTGAGGGCGAGGAATCAGGCACACTCCCCTATTCTATTTGAATGGAGCTAATATAAGTTCTGTGGTACTTACATCAATGCGGGTCTCTCTTGGTCACTTAAAACCTCAATTCTGGTTAAAAAAGGCGCAACAGCACCTTTACTTTCTATGAAACCCCCAAAAAGTATATACATTCACCCATCTATAAACATATACATGCATATTCCGATTCACCATTTATACTGTAAATAATAACTCTACTATTGTAAGCATTATTCTCTATATTCATTCTCTGCACTTTATCTATAAATAATAATGGTAGTAATACTGTATTTTGCACTGCTGGTTAGATGCTAACTGCATTTCATTGGTCTGTACCTGTACTCTGCACAGTGACAAACTTGAATCTAATCTAATCTAGAACTCCATCACTCTCTGTTCCAATGCTGTGCAGATCCCTGCTCTTCCCAGGATACAGAGCAGATGAGTCTTCTACCCAGTTTTGCTCTTGCCATGACAACACATCTTATTTTTTTCCTCTAAAGGCACACAAAGTTCATTTCATTTCCTGAGATCAGGCAGCATCAAAGGCAGTATAATAAGATGTCAGCACATTTATATAAAACCTCTGAGTTGCAGTTAGGGAATAGCTCTGTGAGTGCTTGTCAGACTTGTCAACTTGTTGTCTTGTTGAAGATGCTCTAGTTCTAGACACCTTGGGCACTGAATTTTATCTAACTAGATCCTGTCCTGAAATAAGAAGGGTTGGTAACGTTCAACAAATTCACAACACAATATAAATTTTTTAATTTATAAATGTTTAAGCAATAAGACACGAGAGGGAGTGCTATATCGTGAGATCTATGCTGTAGATCAATACACCAGTGCCAATTTCTCATGATATAGCATGACCCTCGAGCGTATTATTGCGATTATACCAGAGTTCTGTTGTTAGCGTTTACTGATAGATTTTAGGATAAGAGGACGGAAAAATGTCATCTGTTTGTTTATCAACATTCTGCAAGGTAAAATAATTTAAGCAGATGGCCCACTGCTAGAACAGCAATCTGAGCTAACCATAAATAACTGAATGCGGTTTACTCACCCCAGTTAATGTTTTTCAGGAGAGATGTGTGTGTAGATTAATGTACAAGACTTATTTTACTTTCAAAGAAAATATATATTTTTAATAATGATGTTTTGTTTACTTTGACACTGGTACTGCTAGAACGATGGGGTTCCCCCAATATCGGTCACTTCTGATTTTCTGGAACTCATCTTTTCTGCCTAAAACAGTGTATACACATGTAAAAATATATATTTACATAAAATTCATTTTGTTAGTAAAATGGAAAGTTGCTTTATTTACAATTTTCAGTGACAACATATTTTTTTGACCAAGGTGACAAGTTTTTAATTTTTTCCTCAGAGCAAAAAAAGCTAACCGGTAAGTTAACTTTTACACTGGGAATAATATCCGTAGTAGAATGAAAATAAGCTGTGTGTTCTATACAGTTTTGTACACGCATGTAATTACAACATTCTTAGGTAGTGACATTTAAACACTGTTTTCAGATCTGATGTTTTGCAAGAATAAATTTGAAATGGCTTTTTAAGGCGGGAGCTTACATATTTTACATTTCCTCAGTGAGATTGGCTGAAAGAGAGAGAACGAGAAAGAGAGAGAGGGGGAGAGAGAGAGAGAGAGAGAGAGAGAGAGAGATAAAGAAAGTTTGCATTATGTGAAAGTGGCCGGTACTGTGGGGTGGCCGATGTTAGCAGGCGCAACATTAGCGTTATAGTTACATTTAAATGTCCTGCTGCTGAAACATCAGACTATAACAGTAAAGGAGTATCATTAAATACCAAAAAAAATTTCTACAGATAATAAACACAAATACATCCATTCATAAAATAGGATTTATGAACTCGGTATAATTCATTTTCTCTGAGGTTGCTGGTTAGCTTATGGCTGCAGTGTTTGGCTTGTAAACGCTGGTGTGGAGGATTGGGTTACATGTGTATGTGGCGGAGTGATATTTGGAGAGCTTTGGTCCCAGTGCCATTATCATGTAATAACAGCACTTATAGAATATCTCTCGGCCAATCAGATTGCAGGTTTGGAACTAACTGTGGTATAATTGAAATTAGTTAGCACCCATTATGCTACAATACAACACAGCCTAGATCACCAAAATCTAGAATCTTGAATAAACCTGGATAAACAATCAAGATGAAAATGTGAAAAAAATGAAAAAGTATAATAAATAGTGTTGCTGTACATACACATAAATTTAAATAAGGCAAATCAGTTTTGTATACTAACTGCTTTCCTGAGTAAATGCTAATGCGAGACAACACTGTAATTGACCCGAATTCAACAAACCAGGCTGCAAGAGCTGTTATGGTGACTGAGATGAACATCATCTAATGAGGTTTGTGCAAAGTTTTTTGGAGTAATGTGATGGAGTACACAGAAATTTAACCAGACAAAATAGAAAATAACATTAAACATACGGCAAAAGTACAGGTCACGTGACACCTTCAAGAAATTAATAAAATACTAGAAAATAATAGAAAGCATATATTGAAATCTTTTCTTTTCATATATGACATGAGCTGAACATCTCTTTTGGATTTATGAAATATTTAACACAGGTTTCTTTGGACAGACTTGTATCTTAACTTAACGTCTTTGTTATGTTCCATGGGCATTCCATTGAGCAGAATGAGGGTGGCAGCCTCAACAGTGAGCCACCTGCCCCCACCTCATCAGCATCAGCATTCCATCAGCAGAGACATATCAGCTGGTTAGTGTTGATGGTAAGATAGATGAAGTTGAATACAATCCTCAAAGAAAACCTGCTCCAATGTACAAGACACTGGATACAATATAATACAAATAAATCATTCTTTATTGGTAGATTGATACAACTTTTAACCAAGAATGCTCTGACACAACTAGACAAGGTGATCTGGGGTTGCTAAACGTTGGATATCTCTGTTAGTGCTGTGAGTTGCTCACATGTACATGTTCCTACTTATTTATGGATAACTATGACACACTTGACACATATTTGCTTGTACTTTACTATCATATGTAAAAAGTGTGTCATCAGTATTTTTTAGTATATAAGGCTTAAATGTTGCTGTGTCATATGAAGTAAATTTTTGCACTTGTGCAAAATGTTTCAAACGTATGTTTCATTATATCAGATCATATACTGGGGAGAATGCAGTTTGAATGTCTACATGATACTGTGTTGTGCAAAAACAGCTTCTACACCATTCAACAATTTGTATTCAGCAAGCCTTGGGTACAACATACTAACCTACAATACAGTAAATTAGAAATGCCTGCGTGTGTGTGTGTGTGTGTGTGTGATTAGCATCTTTTTTAATTAAATTCACAAATGCACCCTCACTGTACAGGTCATTTAGAGGATGGAAGAGTGTGTGCCTAATTAAAAACTGAAATCTATTCTCTGCACATTTGTTTTGTTTTAATTCAGTGTGAGCCAAGAAGAGAGACTTTCTTTGTTTACCATCAGTATGACATGTCCTATATCACCATCTTACTGTTTAGTTTTGACTTTGCATAGACATAATGATAAATGTAGGTAATTAATGCTACGCCTAACCCTAACCCTAACCCAAACCCTAACCTCAGTAACCAAAAGGAAAACTGTTGGTTTTTTTAGTTTTTAGAATAAAAAATGAATAAAAATAAAATAAAATAAAATAAAATAAAATTTTTAGAAAAGTAAGGAAATTAGTAGTTATTTTTAGTTCACTTCACTTCACACACAAACACATGGGGCGATAAAAATGAATGAAATGAAAGTATTTTGCCTTACTGTGTTTGCACACAGAGGAATGTGACCTCTGCATTTAACCCATGCAGTGAAACACACACACCAGTGAACACTGGGGGGCAGTGAACACACTTGCCAGAGTGGGGGGCAGCCCCAAACCACAGCACCCAGGTGAGGTGCCTTGCACTAAGGCACCTCAGTCATGTCTTGCCCTAGGTGGGGTTCGGACCCACGATCTTCCGGTCACAAGACCAGTTCCCTAACCACTAGGCCACGGATGCTGTTTGTACTGTAGCAGGTGACAGGTTTAAGCTACAGGGCTTGAATTCAAATTTATGAAATATTTGAAATCTTAAAGTAATAAATTTATATATATTTGTCCTGCTCTTGCTAAAAAGCAAATAGCCTCCATATGCAATATGCACAAGTTCTATGTCCATTTCTATCATAAAGTCACTTCTTTTTTTTTTTTTCATAAAATTATCATACCTGCAAATTAAATCTGAAATAGCTGGTGAGTTGCAGAACTAGCATTTCAGATCAGCTTATCAGATGCTAGTAATCTAATTAGAAGACATGTCTACACTTTGGCACACTAATGTGATATCTCTCACTGATAAGACAGCAGGAACGGTAGTGAGATATGCAATGCAGCTGCCTGCTAGAAGATCTAAGAGAGGGAATTCACCCATGGAATGGTTGGTTGCAAGTTGATTGGCTGTCATTTTAAGGGAAATCCTGCCTTTTCTGTGTATTGCTCCTGAAAATGGTGGAGTCTCTGACAATACTTATAGTCATTAACAGGAAAGTAAGCTGGCTCATAAAGGAGCTGGAAAATTAACTCAGCAACCTGAGCAGAAATCGAACCCAGCTTGACCTTGTAGAGGTCAGAGCACCATGATAACTAAGTCAGGTAAGTTTGAGTCTGGATAGTAACAAAAACACAGGCAAATGGGTAATGGATGCCCAGCAAAAATAAACAAAGGAATGATCTCCTCACAGCAAATGAGGCGTGGTGAGCCTGAGACCAGAGCTGCTAATGCAGGAAGACATTGTAGCTCCAAGGAACTAGAGATAGCAATGGCATGGGATGGGCTCAGAGCATGAGACTAGAGCTGCTAACGTGGGAGGACAGTGCAGCTCAGAGGAGCTAGAGATAGCAATGGCATGGGATGAGTCATGGCAACACCCAGAGAATTCAGGCATCTCAGGTTTCAGGTCAAGTAGCGAAAGATAGTCACAATACTTCCTGACCCTGCCAAATCGATTATTATCTAAGGGTATTCCCTATACTGGCAACCCTTCACAAGGCCTGCTGTTTACCACTTTCCTGGACGAAACACTTCACGATAGGTAGTGCTACAAAAACCTAAATGCAATGAAAGACATTGATTCCAACCAGGTTTAAAGGTCTGCTGGAGCAGGTGTCCCTCATCTGCACTGATTGGTTATTCACTGGCTGTGAATTGGACTCCCTTCCCCAGCGCTACACTGGTTGGGATTCATGGTGTCTTTCTCCGCATGCTGGCTTGACCCTTTATATTGTAATTGCCGTGTAATAGGGCAAACACTTTTTGCTGCACCACTTCTGAGTCCAGTTCCCTGCTTCATAATGAACTTCAATTTACACCAATCAGCCAAAACATTAAAAGCACAAAGCCACTGAAAAGAGAAGGAAATAACATTGATTAGCTTGTTATAGTGTTATCTGTTAAAGGGGTGGGATATATTGGGCACCAGGTGAACAGTCAGCTCTCAAGGTTGATGTGTTAGAATCATAGCACAAAAATCCTTGCCCTAGTTCACACTATACTTCCATCTAGTCACACTTCGTCCTTCATATTTAAACTCAGCTGAGTGCCTTTCTTTCTTGACATGCCAAAGACTGTAAAGATTAGCTTATCTATTGTTTATGGGCAGAATGCACATTAATGTTATCAGGGTATAACATGTGGCAGCATCTATGACAGTATTTTAAAAGTACCCAGAGTAGCTGATTGCTGCAAAAGCAGAATACACTGACAACTACAGCCTAAAATGCCCAAACTCAGTATGCATACCAACCTCGGTGCCCAGGGAAGGGCATTTCAGTCATGTCTTGTCCTTTGTGGGGATCAAACCTGGGACCTTCTGCTCACAAGACCAGTACCCTAACCACAAAACCATGGCTGCACTTGAAGTACTTAAAAACACTACATATTATAATTAAAAGCATCTGACCCACAAGATATACAAACCCAACTTGGCCCTAGTTCACCTTTCTCCCCATTTTTACACTGTTCATTAACAATTTCCAGAAGCTTCCGTTTCCCTCAGAATGACATCAAAGGCAGACAGAAAACATGTTCATCCCAGAGATGAAAGGACACCTTTCATCTCTCTTTAATCCCTTCGTCTTTTATCATACACTCATTTATTTCCAGGCATACTGTGCCAGCTTAAATAAACAGTGGGAGAGAAGAAATGAGAGAAATACTATGGCATTACTGCACAGCTGTATGAGGTGGGTTTTTTTCGACATTTGTTTAATACGTCTTTATGTATGACATTGTTTAAAAAAAAGAATTTTTTTCTTTGTAAAAATTACCGCCATTCATCATGTCACAGCAAGAGTGGCATGAGCAATTAAAGTTTATTGCTAAACATAAGACAATGCCTCTGTAAATCCTAGTATTTGTTTTATGTGACTCAGACATGTGGGGTTTTCTCACTGTTAAAGTTCCATAATGTAAAAGTTCACTTGCAAATTAATTTTTGGTTGATGCTTATTGTAGGGTGTTTTCTTTGGTTGTTGTTGTTGTTTGCTTGTTTGTTGTTTTTACATTTTAACAGTGTACAATGATCATACAAATGTCATTTTTATGTAGAATAAACAAAAACCTAAACATTTAAACTAATAAATAAATATGGGAATTTATCTACAGTAATTCACTGCGTACTAAAAAAACACCTCACAAGACCTGTTTTGGAGATGTTCTGACTCAGTCATCTAGCCGTCACATATTTTAGGCAGAAACTGTCAGTTCTCAAAGGTGATGTGTTGAAAGCAGGAAAAATGGACAAGTGTAAGGATCTAGGTGACTCTGACAAGGTAGAAACCCGAAAGTGACAAAAAGAACAGTCAGAAAATATGGATAAACCATCAACTACTAAATGTATTAAATAAGTGAAAGTTAAAGTAAAGTAGTTCATCTACTACACTTTTACACAGAGGAATTTAACCCATCTGCAGTGAAACACACTAGTGAATGCACACTGTAGGGGCAGTGAGCACATCTATGTGGACACAGGGAGAACACATCAAACTCCTCACAGACAGAGACCTGAGCAAGGCTCAAACCCACAACCCTAGATTCCTGGAGCTGTGTGACACACACAATATCTGTGGTGCCACTGTGCTGCCCTGTGGTTGCTGTACTATAATACAAATAATATTTTCAAAGACTCATGAACTATAATTGTCTTCTGTAAGGGAGCATGCCTGTAATTCTGTTCTGTCTGCCCAGTCATGTTTCTTTCTTCTTCTTGTCTAAGGCCTGAATATATCTGTTTAAATTGCCAAATGCACATGCAGCACACGTTCCTCCTGATAAACTATTACAGAACGCATGGAACGATTTTGTTCCCCTGATCCCTCAGCCGTGGGTGACTGTAGCAACATCACAATCTTCCTACAGTTGAGTGAACGCTTCCCTGTTGTGCCAACAGTCAGTACAAATATGTATTTTTCTCTGTTTTATGATGTGATGTTACAGGAGTATCACAAACACATTGTTGCATTCTGATACTGTAAAGTTAATTAATTAGGCATATATCTACCCAGTTTTGTCCAAAATGCAGATCTGCCATCCTTGGTGACATTGTGCAGCACAGCATAGCACAGCGCAGAGCAAGGTTTGGCACATTTACTGATTGGGTTCACATGTTCACTCATCACAACTTATTACTAAGCACATAGTTCCCTCTCAGCACCATACTTAGTTATTCAACATACAGGTAGACTATAAGGAAAACAAGAACTCTTTTAATGAAAATGCAATATATTTCATAGTTTTCTTTGCTTTGATACACTTCAAATTTTGTCCCAATGTTTTTACCAAGACATTTGGCACATTTGAACATGTGAAAATGTGAAAATCTCCAAAAATATAAACTTAAACAGAACTTAAACATAAAAATAATTGCATTGGCCTATGGCATATTATATGTCTTAAAAACGCTCCACGAGTCCAATACTGCAATATTGTTTTGATATAGGTCTGGGATAGGTCTGGGTCAAATATAAAAACAAGCTGGAACAAATATTTCCTTCAGATAAGATGGAACATTGGGTTTGAGCTATCACGTTAGGACAGTTGACCTTGCTTTATTTTTTCAGAAGTTTGCAGGCTTATTAAAATGGACACAATTCCCATACCCTGCCAATTACATTTGGAACAGTGTTTAGCATCGTCCTTCCTTGTAAAACAAGTCACAGTATGAAGATGGACAGAGAGGGATGAAAACCAATTTTGTTACTATAGGAGACTAAATTCAGTTTATTGTCGATACATACTGTATATTTGGCTGTGGGAATGCACAATCTGAGTTCCTGTGTAACAATAATAAGTTCAATTAATAAGTAAAGTTAAGGTATGTACAGTTTATATTTACAACTTGTAACAGCCCCTTTATGTTTTATTTGTAATTGTAAAATAAGTAAAAAAATGTATGGTTATTGCTTTATTACTGGGTACATCTGTGAAAGACAAGATAACTCTCACAAGTGTTAGAAAAGAAGGGCGAAAGTTAATTGGGTGGGGGTAGGGCAGTGTGTGTGTGTGTGTGTGTGTGTGTGTGTGTGTGTGTGTGTGTGTGTGTGTGTGTGTGTGTGTGTGCCACAGTTTTTTGACCTCTTATACTCCCTTTGCCTAACTTTCAGTGAAATTGTTCTGGTAGTCTGATCATGAATAGATGCTCGTGTTTCTGTTGCATTTCCCCTAAAGAGAAGTAAAGGGTTCATGTTTAAATGAAAGATTCTGTGGATGTTCTTTCTCCTCTTTATCTCTGAAGTGGATTCAGATAACCAAAGAGAGTGTTTAGACCCTCAAGCTAAGGTTCAAACTCACATTAGACATGCACAGTTACTTTCGTTTTGATGGCTTCCTGGCTCTTAGCTTACCTATTTAAAGAGTTAGCACTATGATTGGTCCATGTCTTCTTTTCCCAACAGGTTGCTGTCCAAGGTGGTTACACCCATAGATGAGTTGCCTAGTGCATGAATGCACAGACAGTTGAACTCATCAACTCAGTTGTAGCCATCAGTAGCTTTTTGCGTATGTATTTTCAAGCGAGAAATCGTACCAGCGTAATTTGATTTAATTAATTTGGCAAGTCTGAACTTTTTTTTTTCCTTCCTTGCCAGCCAAATCAACACCTGGTAGGTTTTCTAAGGATGACACACATTTTGCCACCCATATATCCTCCATAGACACTGTTTTATTCTTTTGCAATTTATTCAAAATCATTCAGATGTTGCAGCTTATAAAAGCTCCCATTGTTATGAGGAGGACATATGCTGGACTTAAATGCTGAGGCCAGGCTGGTTGCCTCAACCCTTGTGTGAGTGTGTAATTACATATAGGTGCTTGTGTGACAACTGGGCAGGCAGTGAGCTGTTGGCCTGAGCAGGTTTAAACCAGGGTCACTGGGGGATTGGAACAGGTTGAGGATGGGACAACTTTAAGATTGAACTATAGAGTAACCACACCTCATCAATGCCTATGCTGGTTAAACAAAAGGAGAAAGGGGCTCCTTTCTAATACCGAAGTCCTTCTTTCTAAATATACCAGATTAACTTATTATTATTATTTAAAAATTATTATTATTATTATTATTATTATTATTTTTCCCCTCTTTTGTTTAATAACCACAAACAGGTGTCATGACAAATTATACAAACTCAGAAACAGGAATCGCTATATTTTCTACAATAGGAACATGAAACCGATTGTCGAAAAGCCATTTAACTTTGAAGAGAAAAACATCAAGCAGGAAAGAACCTAATAAAGTAACTGTTAGCGGTTGAGGTACTGCAAAACCTCCCTCCATCATTGTGTGAAATGTAGCTCTCTAAAGATATTGGTAAAGATCGCACCAAAAGCAATAGCTTAGGAGCTGTAGTCTCTCTTCCAGTATGTCAGTAAGGCCCCCTACCCTCTAGTAACAGCTTGTCACCCCTCCTGTCCCATAGCATTAGTAATGAAGCTCATACTTAGTTTGATACACTTTCCACATTGTGCATAAAAAACGAACACCTTAAACCCAAAGAGGGTAAGCCATAGAAAAGCTGGCTGTTTGCAGAATGTTGTATAAAAGCATACAGTATATAAAAAATGACTAGAAGAGAAAAATGTGTAGGAAAGGAAAAGGGCTACAGTTGTTGCATTCTTAATTTCAAGCCATTCCTGAACGACAATGTCAGAAGCATCTTTCCTGCACTTAGGAGAAAGAGAACAGGACTGTTGTACAGTGGTCCATAGTTCACTATTAAGATAAAATTTTGCTTCACGATGGTTGGCTGTATGGATGAGTCAGGCATTCGCCATACTCATGATGCTCTGTGGGGGTAGGTAAACTAACTGAGCATCCCAATCATCAGCATTTCTACAGAGCTGTATGAGATGATTTTTTTGGACATTTGTTTAATATGTCTTTATGTGTGACATTGTTCAAAAATATTTTTTTCTTTACCAAAACAGAGTTTTTGGAAGAAAGTCAAGGGGAAGAGAGTAAAGGCACAGAATCCAAGGTGTCTGAAGACCATTGTGAGGTTTCTACACTCTGTAATGGTTTGGGGTTTCAGGTCATCTGCTGATGTTGGTCCACTGTTATTTAGCAAGTCCAAAGTCAATGCAGCTGCCTACCAGGAATTTTTAGACCCTTCACGGACAGTCATCTGCTGACAAGCTTTACAGAGATGCCAGTTTCCTTTTGGCAGGACCCACAGTGCTAAAACTACTACCAATGGGTTTGCTGACCATAATATTACTGTGCTTGATTGGTCAGCCAACTCTCAGGATTTGTCAAATCCGGAGGTATTGTCAAATGGAGGATGAGAAACACCCAACCCGGCGATATAGATGGGCTACTATTAAAGAAACCTGGGCTTTGGTAACATCTTAGTAGTGCCATAAGTAGATTATTTTAACATAATCAATCCAGAATTATACACATAAATGTACATTATTTTTTTTGCAAAAAAAGAAACAAAGGGAAATAAACTCAGGGGTGGGTTCCCTGCAATCTCTGTGTGCCTCGGGGTGTGCCCCGTGTGCCTCGGGATGTCACATGGGGTTCTGCCCCTCTGTTGCTTATGTGTCTGCTAGCACACCTGATTCGAGTCGCCAGGTAGAAAGGAGGGACTATTTAAGCCTGGTGTCGGGGCATGGATGTTGCAGCTCGTTAGTAAGAAGGATGAAAGTATTGTTTTCATTGACCTATGCTTCCTAAGCAGTATTTTGTTCTTATTCTTCACCTCCTTCGTTTATACCTAGTGTTTAGTTTAGTTTTTTTTTTTTATTTTTTTTTTTTTATTTACGTATTGTGTAAATAAAGTTTAAATTCCCTGCAATTATGTCCTATTTTCCTGTTTTCAAGAGTTCCCGTACTCACGTTAGCCTCATGTCTCCGCAGTTACACAATCCCAGTAAGAAGCACTAGTAGTGGTTTATTTTTGACCCTGTGATATACATACAAACACAAATAGGGGATTTGGGGAGAAAGTATTCTACATTTACAATGAAAAGCATGTAAAGAACAGCTGACTGTATGTCACTGTAAAGAGGTGTGATAGGGAGAGGATTGCTGCAGCTGAGCTGAGAGGTTAAAAAGAAAGAGCTCAGGACTGCAAAAACAGAGAAGTGAGGTGACCTTATGCTGGACTGTGTAGGTTTCAGATCAGATCTGTCAGGCTAGTCAAGGGGCAGCTTAAAGATGATTGAATGCCACATCATACTGTCTTCCGAGTCCCATAGGTCAAATAAACACGTATGTGCACACACACACACACACACACTAACCTCCTCTCCATTGCTGTGTTGTCTCCGTCCCGCCTATCTCTTACCTTTTTCGTCTCCCATTATTTCCCTACCCAACCATGCCTTGTCCATGGAGAATATGGCACTTAAACCAGATATGAAAATCTTTGTCTAACTAGGGGCAATTGCTGGTGGTTAGCATCTGATGCAAAATAACTACAAATTAAAAAAAAAAAAAGAAAGAAAAAAAAGCTAATTATTTAGTGCCGAGCCTGAACAGAGTTGATCCAGTTTTTCCGAGATTTTAGAAGGGGCATGGCAGACAATCATAGCACCACATATGTTTTTCCGATATGGTATCATTTATAGACAATAATGTTGGGGGAAAACAGTAGTGACGGTACTTCGAACACTGAACGCTCAGTTAAGCATCCATTGTCACACTTCACATGGACATAGTTCACATTTTGACTTTAGAAGGGTGGGCTTGCTTCATGCTGTGCTGGTTTCTCTATTGTACACAGGAAATGCAATTGCCTGCTGCACCATATGGCTGATTTGGTTACTTCTTCTTCAAGGTCCTTTGAAACATTCAATAAGTTTTCTCATCTTGATTTATTAAGACACCTCCTGAACAGAAAATATCTATAGCCCAATCCTAAATAAAGTAATGCACAAAAAGTTTAAGACAACACATCATTATTGTTATTTGTTATATTACTCTGCTCTGCAACATTCAGGTTTTATCAAGTTCATTAAATTTGTCCTGTCTCACAATATCTTAATTGGAATGCTTATTTTAGTCACATGCTTTTCATAAGTAAATAATCAGTATGAGAGGGAAAATATGACAGAAAAAGTAGAGAGGTAAAAAGAGAGAAGAAGAAATAGCTTCCTTTGAGTTTGCTCTGCATTGGCATGCCATTTGCAGGTAGGTGTCTGAGATTTGACACTTGACATTCACAGGTGCTCTTTTTACCAGAGCACAAAAGCATCGTAAGATTCTCAGTGTCTGTGGCAGACTGTGCCGAAAGGCTGCACAGCAGAGAGGTTTTCTCATGACCTAATGAGACTGCAGAGCAAAGGAGTGAGAAAAGCAAGGGCATTAATATCTGCAAAAGTATAAAGAGTTCTGTTTAGAATGTAAACTGCTGATTCACTACAATGTGGCTTTTAACTTGGCAATACTAGAACATAGTCAGAGTCTGTCATTCTCTTATCTGTTTAGTGCCTCCGCATCTTGGTTTGTCCAGAGCCCACCTGTATTCATTGGGCACAAGGCAGGAATACCCATGGACAGGGTGCCAATTCATTGCAGGGTACGATACACAAACACCCATTCCTTCTGACCCATTTACGCACACCTAGGGCAATCTAGCATGTATATTTTTCAAGAGGTGGAAGGAAACCGGACCACACCATGAAAACCCACACTAAAGAACACACTAAACTCCAACATGCTGCCCCAGAACATGGTTTCTCTGTCAAAGTTAACATGAGAGCACTACTCTGACTGTACTCTGACATGACAGCCTCCCTTACTTGCGGTGTCCACCACCAGGTTCGGGGATTGCTGCCATGACAAGCATCAACAACATTGCTGCCACAGCTTTAATCACATGCCTCCACAATGGAGGCATGGAACATGGTCCATTTGGATTCAAAGTCCACAGCAATGCTTAGGAAGGTTTGCCAGATGTGGGACTTGAAGACCTGAAGGCTGGGTTCTTTGAACTGCCATTCACTGCATAGGTGATAACAACAGCCAGAGCATATTTTCCCACTAGAAGGCACAAGTAAGTTAATTTTTTGTGCTCTGGAGAAAACCCTAACGTACAAGCGCCAAGCCAGGGCTATAGGTAGACCCACTCCTGCTCGACACCTCTCACTCTGGGCAACTCCAGAGAGGAATAGTGTCCAGGCACTTTCAAGGAAATGATTAGAGAGTCTATGCTGTGCATCAAGGTAAGGTCAACTATATCTAGTCCTTACTCCTTTCCCAACAGAGAGGTTACATTCCATGTTTAAGTAGCTAAGAATCGGATGGCACCAAGGGCCCCACCTTCAGCCCAAACCACTGTTCATTGCACTCCCACCACTGCCTCTCCCAAATGCTTTTGCCAAGAAGACCCTTCTTCAGGCCTGGATCGAGGGTGGTGTAACCTGTTTTCCTAGTGATGCCTAGCAGAGTAGCTTCAAGGATATTTCTGAGATTTGGGTAACCCTGCACTGTGTATGGCACTGGGCTTAGGGAAGCCAACCAAGGAGAGGGAGACCTCCCACAAAAAGAATCTGCAGACGAAAAAAATTCAAAGTAACCAATGTATTATACAGGGCACCATACCACTCAAACAACCCAATCACCCACTACAATCCCACCCCACCGTAACACAGCTATATACAGTCACAGTCCCACATCACACAACAACGATACAAGCATATATTCAACACTTGTGGACTTTGAGCTTCTTAAATATAAGGTAGAGTTCCTGTTGTGGGAAAGTAAGTAAGAAAATCCTTGTCTGGAGTTAGGATCTTTGGCTTCCTTCCAGTGCCCCTGTGCAATCTTCTTCCGGGTCAGTGGTGGACCCCTATAGTGGCCCCTGTAAGCTGGTAAGTTGCAAGAACAACTCCTGGGGTGCTGGGATGGAGTCGGGACAGGGTATTGGGGACAATGTTAAATCTTTCCTTCTGGTACCAGATTAAATAGGCGACAGTCAGATGGCCCACCTGGTTAGCTTTAATGTGGACTTCGGTTGACTGAACACCCAGGTGAAGGCAATGTATTCCATGAAGACTGTGAAGTGTCATCCTTCCAGATAAACCCTTTTCTCTATAGCCCACACAACTGCAAGACACTCGTTCTCCGCTACTTGTGAGTAGTTTTTCTTAGCATCCCCAAGGAGCCTCGATGCATAGGCGATCACATGTTCCTGTCCATTCAGTTCCAGGATGAGGACAGCCCCTAGCCATACATCACTTGCATCAGTCTTAAGTTGGAATGGCAGGTCGAAGTCTGGTGGCATCAGGACTGTTGCAATTGTGAGGGCTTCTTTGATATCCTCAAAGGCACGGCTGCACTCCTATGTCCAAGTCCAAATGGCATTCTTCTTCTTAAGAGCATTAAGAGCAGCTACTTTACTGGCAAATCATGAGATAAACCGGTGATACCAGCCTGCCATGCCCAAGAACTTCTGCACCTCCTTTAGGGACTGAGGTGGTGTGTAGTCCCTTACTGCTGCCACCTTACTGTGCTCAGTTCATATGTCTTCAATGGAGACTATGTGGCCCAAAAAGGTGAGGGAGGTTTGAAGGAGGTTGCATTTCTTCAGGTTTAAGGTCAGGCCAGCATGATGCACTCTCTGGAAAACTTCTTGAAGATTAAGAAAATGTTGCTGGACGGAGAAAGGCAAGATAATGTCATTTATGTGAATGAAACAATAGTGACATAGCCATCCAGATGGGTCTTGGCATTGAGGTGGCAGTAATCCACACAGAACCTCCATCCCCCATCCTTTTTGGGCACCAACACCAATGGTGCAGCCCATGGCAAAGCAGATGGCCTGATGATGCCTTTCATCTGCATCTCTGCCACTTCCTCCAGAATCAACTTCTCCATAGACATGCAGTATGGCTTTTGGTGGACGGGAAGATCATCAATGGTGGAAGCAAGGCCATACCTCCATTGTTTGCCTCAGCTGAGAGGTACAAACAGTTGGCCAGCTCAGTAGCAACTCACAGTAGCTGTACCAGCGAGTGGTGTCAGCCTTGTTCTACAAGCTCTGGATCAGGAAGTTACTATTTGGATTAGATAGGACTTTTTTGGGGTCTATAAATTAATGGTATGTCTGGAGGAAGAAGAATGAAGCATGCACTGAAAAGAATACCCTGCTTTTAGAGTCTGTTAAAATGTCCTGATCAAAGTTAAGACATGTTTTGGACTACAGAACAATTCTTAAGCTGAGTTTTTATAGTTGTTTTTATTATTAGGAAAGTGCTAAAGATAAAGGTAGCTTTTTAATGTTGTGTGTTTGTGGGCCAGCTTACCATTTAATAGTGAAAAATGTAGGATTCTGCAGAGAAATCTTCAGGCAACATTCATAAGCACAGCATTTTTTTCTATGCATTCATCTTTGTACCTCTGTTTGAAATAGTGCATTTTCCCTTAAAAAAGCCTGGAACCCAATTTGAAATGTTAAAACAACAAAAAAGAAAGATTCAGATTATTCTACTGTCAAATAGTTCTGTCTATTTCGTTATGTGGTGTTTGGTATGTTCTGCTGTCTCATGCCAGTTCAGATTATGAGGAATGTTCAAGGAAAGAGACAGAGCACCCCCCTGTGTTTAAAAACATAAAAGCCCTCTCCAAGCCTGCACCTGAGCCCCAGAAAACTGTGGGTCACCAGTGAGGGGTAATGAAATCCACTGTGAGCTCCAACTCCACACGCACACAATTCCTATGAAAGTCATTTACACTTCAAAGGCCTGCCCAGCATGTGTGTATCCAACTCTAAACACACACACATACACAAACAAATGCTGCACTGCATGGCAGCTTCCTCTCCTGCTGCCCCTCTCACTGTACGATATCACACACATACTCCACCTGATTACTGATCTCTCTCTCTCTCTCTCTCTCTCTCTCTCTCTCTCTCTCTTTCTCTCTCTCTCTGTGACATGCACACACACAACTGACTGGTCTGCATTCAATCTAGAGTTGCAACTATGCCATATGAGCACCCAAGGAGTAGACTTTTAGCTTGATGAAAATTTGTTGGCGAGGCAAGGGCTCGCTCACAAATACACTTGTAAAAAATAAACAGAGATGTAACGTCCACTTTGGATGGGCATATATATGCTAGGGTTATGTACGTATAAAATACTTCAGAGATATCTCTCGGTATACACCTAATTAAATCTGCTGGTGCCACTAAAATATTTTTTTTAAAGAATATTATAATATTATGCTCAACCATTTTTTTTATTAGACTGCTTGAAAAGCACTCTATTGTTATTCCTCCATCTTCTTCTTCTTCCTTTTCTTCTTCTTCTTCTTAAGCACGTTTATGTAATTAATACAGGCCGAACCACTGAATGTAACAACTCCGTTCAAACACTGGTACGTAGATAATCAAGACAAGACTTGTCATAGGTTTTGGTGTTGGTGAGATTTATGTTTTGTTTTTTTTTTATTAAAGGTAAAACCTTTTACATTTCCCAAAGGAATGAATGGAATGGGGTAGTCTTTTCAAACTGACATAACGTCATTTTTTGAGCTACAGTCATGAAAATTAAAAGGCTTGGAACAAATTACAGACAGATTGTACTCATTCTTCTCTTTTATCACTCTTTTATTTCTCTCCATTCATTTCTGTTTCTTTGTTCAATTTTGTGTAAAATCCCTATACTCCCACCTGGAAATAGCTTTTCAATTTTAAATAGTAGACATACTTGTCCTTTCTGAAGTCTCTAAGGATCTTAACATTTGACATTTTATTTTGTGAGGCAGTAGAAAAGTCTTCGTAGAGTTCAATGTTAATTTCATTGCCATGAAAATTAATGTTCCTAAATTTTCGTGTGTGTTCAACCTGTCATAACTCATATTTGTCATATTTGCTTCTTAATCCACATAATTTTACAATCCCCAAATGGGTTCTCTCTCATACAATCTCTTCGGTTAAGTGATACGCTTTTCTACAAACAGGTGCATATTAACAGGAGTGAGTGACAGTTAGGAGATGACACACACAAACACACACACACACACACACACACACACAAAAAAGAGGCAGGGTCTTAAAGACAGGAGGATCTGTATATAAATATATAAATAAATAAATAAATAAATGACAGTAGTATTTATTGCTGTGTGTAAAAAGACTAGCCTGTGCCCCTCTCTCCAACACACACATACACACACACACACTTGGCCCCAAAAGGGCACATGTGTTCAAGCACTCCTGTACATCCTTTGGGAAATGCAGATCTAGTTTTTTTCGTGTAATTTTGTAATATGTATATATTTCCTTTATTTTACATAAATTCTGTGTACTCTTTAAAAACTTGACAAATAAAGGTCATGTGCATATGTCAATCATTAATTCTCAACTTTGGCCTGGATCTGCCGATATTCTTACTTCCTCATGTGTGCACAGTGTTACGCTGTATTTTGCAAACATGTACCATAAACATTTAAGCTGAACCCTCTGACTGGATTTGTCCTATCAGGCACATGTGTAAAAATGTGTCCTCATGCTTTCCCTATTTGTCTGTCCCACCTCTGGCTTTTTCCATCTCTGCCTTGCATGACCTCTGGCACTCATACACAGGCTCCACTACTACACTCATGCACACCAACACACCCACACTCACAGACCCACCCATACACACACACACACACACACACACTCTCTCTCTCTCTCTCTCTCTCTCTCTCTCTCACACACACACACACACACACACACACAGCCCTATGGAAATTTCTTAACAGGTTATGATCACTTGGGTGTTAGGAATGCATATACTGTATACTCTGGGTTTTCCCAGATATAAATCATATCTGATTTTTTGAGTGCTTGTAAACAACAGGAGTCATATTATTACCAATCCCAACACTGTTATAAACCTTCTCTTGTGCTTTCTCTGTCTAACTCCTTATGTCTATCTTTCTTGCTGTGTAGCTCCATGCAGCCATTAAGCATTTCAAAAGAAACCAAAACAGATTAATGTACATCGTGTACATACAATAATATACATAAAGCCCAACAGATAATATTGACATTACACTCATGCTGATAGCTACCTTTGAGGTAAGACATAAATAGGAGGGAGTGATTGTTTGCTAAAGGTGTTAAACATAAGTATAGATAAGTATTGTATTTATTAATCTTATATAAATCTTTGGTCTGTTGGAATTTAGGACAAAACAGCAGTCCCCAAGAATAACTGCCATCTGCCATACAATGGAGAGCTGCAAAAGAGGGAAGATGACTAAGGATTGTAGCATCTAGGCAGGGGATGAACTGGGGATTTAAAAGAGAGAGGTCAGTGGTAGAGATATGATCATCGTCAGATGATACATGTGAACATACATGTGATATCTGTCTGCAAATTGTACTGTCTACTTTTCTGTCTACCCATAGCAGTTGATATTTAAATGACCACTGACCACCCTCTATGAAAAAGGGTCTTATAACTCCAGCAGAATTCATAATATATTTATTGAATTTCTGTTAGGGACAAGTAGAACAAAAGTGAAAATTCCTCTCAGTGGTTTCTTAATAATAAAGATAAAAGTGTTGGGACAACACTGGAGGTGACAGACAGGGTCTCCGCGGATCCTTAAAAAGTATTAAAAAGTCTCAAATAAAATATCAGATTTTTAAGGTCTTAAAACGTATGATTTTTCAATAATTTTCGAATAGTGGCATTACATTTCATTTGAGCAGCATTAAATTTCATCTGGGTGGAATGAAAGAAAGATAACAATATCTGACGAGATTATTTTTCATGCTAGTTCACCAGCGCATGTCCGTATCTAACCAGACTTTAAAAGAAGCGTGTGTCTAGCACTGGCATCACACATTTAGGGGGCAGTGTTTTCCATTTCAGCCTATATGCACTTGGTAGAAATAGACGAAGCAGTGTTTCAGAGTGGTTATTTTTCAGAGATGTTCTGCGGCAAGATGGAGAAATGCAGGTTTAATGATAACTGGCTTGAGGATGGAAAGTATAGTGGCTGGTTACAAAAAGCGCCAGAGTATAAAGCGCGGTGTAAAGCTTGTAAGAAAAACATAAAGTTGAGGACAATGAGCTGCAAAGCCCTTGACACACATATGACAGGGGGGAAGCACAAGCGTTATGCCCACAGCCAGACAACAACTGCCCCCATTTAGATGTTTGCGGCACCGGTATCTAACGTTACTGCAAATGCAAACACTAACGTTACACCCGCTTCGGTAGTAATGCCTTCAGTACATTCTCCCTAACTACTACACTCAAGGCCGAAGTTTTGTGGGTTTTGCAAATGGTTAGCCGACATCACTACTATACGTCCAACGAAGACGTAAGCGCTGTTTTCAGTGGTACCGAGAAGGCAGTTTGCCTTATGCACTTCATGTTTGTAAATATGCACTGACTATTTGCACTGTTGCTCAAATACAAATGTGTTCTGTTAAACTGAGAGTAGTTGATTTCATATTTTTGCCGGGGTAATGGTCTTATTTTTTTTTTCTTGGAGGTCTTACAAAGGTCTTAAAAGTCATTAAATTTGTAGATCAAAAATGTGCAGATACCCTGGACAGAACCTCTTTGTATCAAAACATAAAGGTAAGGGGGAGGAGTCTCTGTCACCAAGTCCCAGCACAAATAATCAGTGACTACATGGGTACTGCCTTTGTTAACTTATCTATCTTCAGTGGTTCAGTGGAGTATTTAGTATACGGTATACATGTTTATCCTTTATAAACAAAGCAGTGTGTGACATAAAATTTAAGGTTTCTCGTGCTCCAAAGGTGGAACTGCTTCTTTAAGCACCTGTGTTGAGGGCTGTAATTCCTATTAGTAGTAGGAAGTGCTGAAAGCTATCCAGACTTCATTTTGCAAGAATTATGTGAAACATGCAACGTTTTAATAGTTGCTTGAGAATTCTAGCTCTTCAATTCGTATGCTATTAGACAATCTGCCTCTTTAACATCTTTAAACTTAAGCATTAGTAGTGTTTCAGTTCTGCCAGCAAACTAGTTTCATTCACTCTCGTACTTATTCAGTTTTTTTCTGCTTAGCATTAATGTTCTGCAGTTTTTTTTATTTTTGTAGCATAGCTGCAAGTTCTTCCTTGTTCGCTAGTATCTTGAGTAAAGAGCATATCAGAAACAAACCTAAAACGTAATAAATGATAATTAACATGCCAGATATAGTATGTTCACTGCATTTTGTTGGCTCTGTACCTCTACTCTGCAAAATGACAATACAGTTTAATTTAATCTAATCTTATTACATAAGATGTTACTTAATTCATTTGTCTATGTTTCAGCTAAGACATCACCAAGTCTATCATTATCAACTTTAATGTCAAACCTATATGTAAATGTATATGTAAAAGGAAAAGAACAAGGACATGGATTGTCAAGTGCATATTCTTTACAGGTTGGCTATCTATAAGTGTTTTGGAGTGTGTATGTGGGATTTTTTTACAATTAATTCAGAAGAACAATTGTGAGATCAGACACCAACCATACCTTTGTGCACTGGGGGACAGTCATACAATTGTCTAAAATGTCTTGGTATGCTAAAGAATTAAGATTTCACTTCACCGAAACTAAGGGAATCTTTATATCTGCGCAGTCAGACAGGTTATGTTATTCTGGCATTTGCCTGAACCGGACTCATCCATCAGAGCTTTAGAGTCCAGTGGTCCATCTAAAATTTGGCATTGTGTTTGGTGATGTAAGGATTGCAGGCAGCTGCTCAGCTATGGCAATCCATACTATGAAGTACCCAGCACACAGTTTTTCTGCTGATGTTAATGCCAAAGGAGGTTTTACACACTGCACCCGGCTCTAACCTTATCCGTCACTTCATGACTGAGTTTCTGTGGTTCCTAAACATGTCCACATGTTTCAATATTATCACTTATGGTTGATGGTAGGATATCTTGGAGGTATGAAATTTTACAAACTGAATTGTTGCAATGGTGGCATCCTGTTACAGTACCTGGTATGAATTCACTGACCTTTTAAGAATGACCCATTCTTTTACACATGTTTATAAAGGCAGACTGCATGGCTAGTTGCTTGATTTTATATACCCATACGGGTTCAGTTACTCATTGTTGTTCATTTGTTTGTTTGTTTTGTTTTGTTTTTTAGGTTCGCTCAACAAAGACATTGTAAAACAAATGTGAAAAAATGTGAACAACTATATTCATGCTTTATTTTGAGGGTTCCCTTTTCCCCCTTAAGTTGGACACTATAGGACTAATAGGCTGTGGTTGCTTGCTCACAAATTCATACACCTTCATGACTCTTTTTGATTGACATCTCAGGTGGTATTATGGTGACATCAAGTGGGCTCAGTATTGGCGAATTGTTTTTTAGGGCTATCTTTTAACCCAAACATTTTAATCTAGTCCTAGTTTCTGTTGTTGATGGCTTCCTAGTCACACATCAACTGGTCATTTTCTGTTAAACTGCTTTCAGCTGACTTGACCTGATGTGTTGTGTGTCAAGGGGGTTGCCAATTTCCTCTACAAAAAATGACATTTTATTTGGCTAATGTATCTTGTGATCTGTTAAATGTTAGTGAGCAGCAATCGAGCTTCTCAAAAATAAAACAATAAGGGTAAGTTAAGTGCCAGACCTTGCAACTCTTATGCAAATTAAAACCTTGAATTCTAAACTTTCAGAATTAACCATCTCAAACCTTTCCTGAATATTGTTTATTTATCTAAATCTAGATTAAACTTGTCTGTATTTTATTGCATAATGATCATGACAGTTAAACTTTGAAACTGGTAAACTTGTGTATCATGGATATAGTAAATGTTTACTGTCTCTTATCTGCCAAAGTGTCTATCACATTAGCACATTAAATGTGCTGTCAATTTCCGGTCATATGTGGGCCCATCAAGATATCAAGATGCTCTTGATATCAATAAATAAAAACTAGACTAAACTAGTCTCTAAATTTATTTTCTCAATGTTGAACCCACTTTTGAGAACAAGCAAGACTTGCACAAGCACTGTAAAAAAGACAAATGGACATGTCTGTCATTAACCTGTTGCTCTTTATACTCTATATAAGCGGTCTGTTGCTGTATCTGATCCTTTTTGGATCCTTTTGATCCTTTCTTCTCATCTATTTTTGTTGATGTATCTGATGCCCATGTTTCATGTATGTGCATATATATATATATTAGTTACTGATATGATAGGAACTCCATTATATTTATACTTTAATTTTGTGGATTTTGTAATTTCTTTCTTTTGTTTATTTGTTTGTTTTATTGCATTTTGCTTTTTCACACTCTTAATTTGTTGTTTCACCACTGGTTCACAGAGATCATAGAGGAGATTCACAGAGATCATTGGATGCATAGAGAAAGAGAAGAGGTTTAGGAGTGTTAAAAGGATTTATGTTTGTAAAAGTGTGTGCAGTATAAGTTTGAATGACAGAAGGTGACAAGATATCTTCAAGATCCCTTAAATTGTGCCCAGTCCTAGCTTTAAGTACTGAGCACTATGTCCTTCACATCCTGAGAAAGACGTGGAGACACAAAGGGAAATAGGGATCAAGAGAGGAGCCATACTTTGATCTGAATACCCCTTACTGCTGCTTTAGCCACCCAAAATAATCCAGTCATAGATCATCCAAGATCACGATCGGAATGCTGATAGGAACAGGGAAGCCATAAGCCACAGGTCTGTTTTATCCTCTTTGTGCTTATACACTGTGTTTTTACTGCTGTTATTTGGTCTTTCTTTGGGGTTTTTTTTTGGTCAAACTTTTAACAGTTTGTGAAGGGATGCAACAATGGCACAATGGCATAAAAAATGGTTTAATGTGCCCAGTGCAAGAAAGGGCACCAGGCAATCAGTTCATATTCAATGTTCATAAATAATAATCATAATTATAATAATAATCATTTTTGCCATGCAGGAAGACTTATCCGGCCACCAAGCTCATCTCTGCCAAATATAAGTTATAGTTATAATTTTGAGATATAAGTTTTAAGAAAAATAAGTTTCTGTATTCCATATTCCAGCATATGCCATAAAATATGTCCATCCTAATATGATTTTTTAATTATTATATTTTTCTTCTTTTTTTGTAATGAACATTGAATATTAAATATGGTATTGAACTTTTTCTAACAATCAGTAGAAATCTTAACAGAAATGAATCAAACTTTACTCCAGCTTTTTGGGCCATAGTACTTTCCATTCACTGCCACACATGTCAGCATTTGGGGTTAATTGTCCTTTGATTTTAAGCTTACAGTGCAGAGTTTGGAGAGCAGGTCAGGTTTTTTTTATATCTTGATAGATGTGGTTTTTTGTACCTAGCACATAAACATATTAACATCAGTAGATTTTCATCCTTGTTTTATGACAATAATTCATTTGTCTGGTCAAATAGAAGTCATTAAATGAGGGCGACCTGAGTCATGAAACACTCGAAAAAGTTCAGCTAAGAAATTGCTTCACAATAATCTTTATTGGCTATGTTATTTTATAACTCTTCTCGTCTTATCAGCTCTGGATCTCACATCTAGTGTACTATCTGCATTTCCTCCTACATGTAAGGAAACCCACGTAGTCATGGGCAGAACATGCAAACTTCACACAGAAACAACCCAACCAGGAATCTTCTTATGTGAATTAAATAGGAAATAAAAGTACAGAAAAGTGCTTATTAATAAAAACTGCTCAGCTACATGTGTTCCCCCCACATCAACCAGGGTTATCACAGTATACATCAAGATGCTGGTAATTTAATTTGAACTGTTTAAGTATTTTAGTATTTTAATTCAGCTTTTGTTG
>JAOVVF010000022.1:8677320-8702176 GCA_028565595.1 Duopalatinus emarginatus
ACTTTATTACTGTTTACTGCTCATTGTGGGGGTTTTCTTTCAAATAGTAAAAACCTCTTCACAACATTTCTTCACATTTGCCTAAGACTTTTACACAGTACTGTATATACACACACACTATAGGTTGAGATGAAGCTCATGAACATGAGGGTGATTTGTAATTAATAAAGGTGCAATATAGATTGTAACTTCATTTGTCAGAAATGAAGCGGTCAATTGATGTCTCCAAGATGACCACAATGCAGTAGGCCTATACCAAAATAAAGATGTCTGTTTAATCAAGAATTGTATTACATAAAAGAAATGACGGATTAGTTGTGAAAAAAATCATTAATAATATGTGATAGCTATTTCATTAAAATATAGATTTTTATTTGTTAAATTATCTGTGGTTCACATTTCATAGTCTCCTAGTGCAACACACATAATCATCACTAGAGGGCAGTGTTACAACAAAACAACTGTTAACAATGATAGAAACCCATGCACTTCCATAGGTTTGGTAATTGGTGGAATACATGTGTATACCATGTTTCAGGGTTTAGCACCATTTACACTACACACTTCCTGACTCTGAGGTCGTCATTCATTCATTCATTTATACCTCTTTATACCTCTTCAATAACCTTAATATGTCAGATCCTGGTGAAGCTGTACAAGAGGTAGAAGAATGTGATGATTAGGTCATGGGATGGAATTTAATCTACTGTGCCACAGTACTGCCCCACTGACATGATTATTTTAATTGCATTAGGATTTTTATTGCCAGCATTTTGGATTTTTACCTCTATTCATTGTAAACTGTTTAGAGGGGAATCGCACATGGACTCTTAGATGAAAAATGAAAAGAAAGGTTTAGATATGGAGTTCAGTTTGTGAAAGTAAACTACGCTTTTAACCATTGTGCAGTGAAACACACACACACACACACACACACACACATACACACTAGTAAACACATCTAGGGGCAGTGAGCAAACATGACCAGAGCACAGGACAGTCCCTATACACAGCAACCACAGACTTTAGTTAAGTCATGTCATTTGTGTGGATCGAATCTGGTCCCATATCCAAAAGCCTACTGCTGCCCCAATGGGATTCTTCCGATGTGAGCAAGGATCAAACCTGCACACGGAAACCCCACTGGATTGTAAGTCCAACTAACATCTTGGCCTACTACTAACTGTCCAACCTAAACTACTTGTCCATCACAGCACAGTTTGACCTTTGCTTATAGCATCTAATAGCTGTCTATTTAGTGAATATTATGAAGTTTCAATGAATCTAACAAATTACTAGAGTAAAAAAACTGCTTTGCTTAGGAAAGTTGGCAGCATGAGAAATAATGTGTTTGTTACTAAACTCCATACATCTCATTCACACTAAATACATACGGTAAGTACCTAATTTGGGTTATACTTGGTATTTGGGTTACATTTGGTATAATTATTTATACATATAAAAAAAAACACTTTGATAAAAATGCATTACATTAACATTTGACAATTGTACTGCACAGTCTAATCTTTGTAGTCTCTAATATTTTAGTCTCCAATTAATTACAAGGTGTCTGCCAAGTAAATGGGTTCAAAGTACCTTAATACACACATCATAAATGGTATCACCTAATTATTAATAGGACAGATGTGAGGCCTTTTCCAATAATCATAAATGTCATGCTTAAGATGCAAACTATGGCCATCTGAAATTTATTACTACACAGAACGTTAATACATGCAATAAAAGCTAACAAATAACTAGACATCAAAGGACTAGATACTGCACCTTTAAAAGCTTGGAAGTATGCATTTTGCAGGTTTATTATATTAATATTATACTACTGTATTTCATTAGTCTCAAAGGGCAGGGTTTAGCACAGTTTGTTGATTTAACAGTTCAAAAAGAGTTACCAACTCACCAGTTGCTGCAGATGTTTAGAGACTATTCCAAGACTATAACACTAAATAAATTAATATATATATATATATATATATATGTATATATATGTATGTATGCTCAAAAAAAGAGAACACTTAAACAACACTGAATCACTGAATCACACTACTGTGAAATCAACCGGTCCAGTTAGGAAGCAACACTGATTGTGAATCAATTTCACCTGCTGTTGTGCAAATGAAACAGACAACAGGTAGAAATGACAGGCAATTAGCAAGACGACCCTTGTGGTTCTGCAGGTGGTGACCACAGACCATTTCTCTGATCTCATCCTTTCTGGATGATGTTTTGGTCACTTTTGCATTTTTTCAGTGCTCGAGGTAGCATGAGGCGGTGTTTACATCCCACAAAAGATGCTCAGGTAGTGCAGCTCATCCAAAATGGCACATCAATGTGAGCTGTGGCAAGAAGGTTTGCTGTGTCTGTCAGCACAGTGTACAGTGCATTAAGCAGATACCAGGAGACAGGCTAGTACACCAGGAGACGTGGAAGGGGCCACGAGGACAACAACCCAGCAGTAGGACCACTTCGTCTTTCTTTGTGCAAGAAGAACAGGAGGAGCAATGCCAGAGCCCTGTAAAATGACCTCCAGCAAGCCACTAATATCCATGTTTCTGCTAAAACTGTCAGAAACAGACTCCATGAGGGTGGTAGGAGGGCCCGACGTCCACTCTTGCTTACAGCCCAACATCATGCAGGGCAATTGGCATTTTCCAGAGGACAGCAAGATTGGTAGATTCATGGATGAGAGCAGGTTCACACTGAGTACATGTGACTGACATGACAGAGTGTGGAGATGCCACGGAGAACATTCTGCTGTCAGCAACATCCTCCAGCATGACCGGCTTGGCAGTGGGTCAATAACTGGTCTGCCCGTTTCCCAGACCTGAATCCAATCAAGCACATCTGGGAGATCATGTCTGGTTTCATCCACCAATGCCACGTTGCACCAAAGACTGTCCAGGAGTTGACTGATGCTTTAATCCAGGGAGGAGATCCCTCAGGAGAACATCTGCTGCCTCATCAGGAGCATGCTCAGGCATTGTAGAGGGGTCATACATGGACGTGGAGACCACACACAGTACTGAGCATCATTTTAACTAGTCTTGAGGAATTTCCACTGAAGTTGGATCAGCCTGTAATTTGATTTTTCGCTTTGATTTTGAATATTATTCCAAAGCCTCCAGACCTCCATGGGAAAATAATTTTTTAATTGATCTTTTTTTATGTTATTTTGTTTTCCACACTGGTGGTGCATGCTAGGATTTGGGGTAATTGGTTTTCAACAGAAGTGGTTGGTAATGACACCTTTTCTAATGGGTCCCCTTTCTTTGGCCCAGACATGTAACCTGGGATCCAGGGGTCAGGTTATGAATTGCAGTTGATAGGCTACTTGAACTTTGATGAAGTTACCCACTGCACTGGAGTCTATGATGGCAGAACGATAGAATACATATCCTGGAAAAACAGTCACTCTTAGTTTACATATCATTGCGACACACTAGGGTGACACACTTCCAAAAGGTTAAGTTGATCCTGTTTCCCGGGCACTGACACAGCAGCTCATACAGCCGGATAGCCAAATTCGCTCAAGTTGTCCAGCATGTTGTCATGCAATTCTCTGCAAAATTCTGTCTATAAGGCAAGTTTGCTGCCAGGGTCCTGAATTATAGAGAATAGTCTGCTTCATGTCAAATTCTTAACTTCCCCATACCTCGTTAACATGAACAAAAAACTTTACAGAAACACAAATTTCAAGGATTTTATAGCACTTTCATGAAATTGATTCAGCAAGAACATTTTAGTCTAGACTGGAAAACAAGAAACACAATAAAAACCACATGGTGGTTAAACCTTCTTACAGATCACCTATTCATGGAAAGAATCTTATACCAGCAACAAACAAAACTAAAAAAAAAAGGCCTCATTCCACACCCCCACCTGTCTACATGTTCGCTCATCTGTGTGTCCACCTGTCTCCTCTGTACACAGGCAAATAAGGTAAGAGTGGGGTAGGAATAAAAGCTTTAACACTGTTTGCTGTTTACGTGTTAAAATATTGAATGGTGTTTACTGGTAAGAACAAAAGCATCTATGCTTATTCTGCACTTTGTCTGAATGTGGCTTTTCATGACAGTTTTACACTCATATGTACTTGAACATTTTTTGCATTGTTGTGGGTAACATTACAGACATGATGTGACTCAATAATCACAAGGTGTCTGGCAGAGTTTTTGTAGAACCAGCATAGCAAGCTGGCAGGAAACTGGATCTACCTTCAAAACACAGCATATGCTGATAATGATGAATTTGGAAACATGGGAAAGAATAAAGTGTTTGTTACTTATGACGCCCCAAACTCAGTATCTGTCCTTCTGTGTCTCTCTGTCTGTCTCTCTCTCTCACGCTATCTCACACACACACATACACACACGCACACCAAATACTTCTATATCTAGTCTGAGTTGCTAGTCAGGAAGATGAGAATAATACACTTTGAGATACTTTTGCTGCTTTTGTATCTGCTGCTTTTGGAACACCAGGCATCAGGTAAAAAGACTTCATTTATACATATGACTTTGACCTGGGGAAAATGCTTCCAAAACAGAAGTATATGCTATGTTACCACTACATTATACCGTGTGTAGAACATAGATATGCTATATGAGTTCAAATATTTTATGATAAATTTATGTGAGTCCTAATCCAATTAATTACCTAATTATTAAGCTTTTCCTAACTGAGAAACCATGTTAGTAGTTACTAATTTATATTAAATAATCATATGCGACCCACATTAATTTATACTGACTGCATAATGCACTACAGGCATGTTGCATAATGACAATTTAAAGACAGTTGATGCCATGTGCTGAATTTTTCAGTTTGGACACTGTGCCTTCATAAACATTTGGTAAAACTTTATTTGTTTTTATTTATACCTACATTGGGTAAATTGGGTACTGTACTGTACTGATATATGCAAGCCTCATATAAAGTTGAAAGTTGACATTAATGTTACAACTGTCATAACATGACAAGAAGTCATTTCAACAATCATTTGTTTAAAACACTAAATGTATGTAAAACACTTTGCTTGCATAAAAATAATCTCATATGTCAGCCAAATTAATATGAATGAAATGGAGATTAAAAAAAAAAAACACTTAAAGTTTCATGAATTTGCTGTTGCAGAAGACAAACTAATGTTGTTGTTTTTTCTAGGTAAGGATAGTGAAAAATCTATAGAAAACTATCAAAATAAACTAGAATTAATTATTATTATAACTAATATTTCATACATTATTTCAGCTGCATGAGAATATAAGTGTCATAAAACAAAAGATGTACTGACGATACCTAACACCTGACATTTAAACAGAGGCATGTTAATCTGCAGTATCAGATTTCTCAAATTACACACAATGCTTCATAACAATGTAAGTAATGCAAACTAAACCAACTGTTTCCACTGCTGATGCTCATTGTATTAGGCTATAAACTAACTTTAGAATATTCCCCTTAGCCCTTAAATTTCTGCTCCTAATTAATAATAAATAATAATAAAAATATACATCTGTTTACAACTGTGTGTGTTACAGCTGGATGCTCAGAACCCACAGTACTATGCTGCAAGGGGAAAAATAATTTCTGCAATAGAGGCTGTTTCTGCGATGAGGCCTGTGTGCAGTTTCGGGACTGCTGTTCAGACTACAGTCAAACCTGCATTACTCGTGAGATTAAGTACCTACAAACCCTTCCTCTTGTGGTCACACTGATTAATATTATTAGAGTTCCAACATATCTCATGCTTATCATTTATTCTTTCATGAGACTGATTTTTTAATAAGAAAATAATTGTGTACTTTATAAAACCATAAGCAAGCAGAAGCAGAAGAATTACATATTATTGTACACTGAAGTCCCCCCCCCCTCCTCTAACCATGATTCAGGACATGCATGTCAGTGAAATCATGGGCCAAGCCCATCAGAATAAATCCAGGACACAAAGGGATGTAACTTGACAGAGTGGAGGCACACAAAGTGTTCACCTGTCCGAGACATTTGTAGACATTTTTATAGGTCCCACAGAATGCCAGCTTAATAGAACCCATACCATTACAGAGCCACCACTAGTCGCTGTTTTTCTGGCATGTCAGTGTATACCTTCTTTGTTCAGAATTTACAAATGAACAACTTTTCTCAAAGATTGTTGTTAATAAAGCATAAGAATACACAGCTGTCTTTTTAAATGAGATCCAGTACAGGGGAACACACTAGAATCACTGTCTATGTTAATCCTATGTATAATACACTGTAGATGCAGGGGGGAAAGTTTGCTTTAAACTGTCCTTTGTGGATAATGATGCATAAATGCATAAATTTGGGGGAGATGATTTTTCACTGACTGACTGTCCGGTTTACTGCTGATGAAATAATTGGCAGTTTCAGGGGTCTGTTACTGTTGCATTGTTGATTATAAGAGGATATACTATCACTATGCAAAAACTTTTTTGTATTACTTTGCATGCCTCATCTGACCGATGATATCGACATATTTAGCTATCCTATTTTTGAGAGATGTGCAGTGTTTCTTTTTTTTATTGTATTCATGACTGTTTTTATGAGTGGATATATGTAGAACTAAATAATAAATGAATAAAAAATATTTGCAATCAACCAGTCAATTCATCGATTAAAAATGTTTCTGTTACATTTTTAGGAACTTCCACAACAGTTACACCCACAACAACAACAACCAAAATGACTACAGAAAAGAGCACCATACCCACAACGTCTGTGACTGTTACTACAGACAAAAGTACAACACTAACTACAACCACCTATGGTAAATAGTAAACTACAGATATTGATATTGCCTAAAATATTACATGTGGCAGTCAATTCATGTAATTTATCCCATCAAAAATCGATAAAGCTATTACTCTTAATCACTGATTTGTGGCTTCCATATTTATTTATGGCATTTGGCAGACGCTCTTATCCAGAGCGACTTACAAGGTTACTGGTATCACAGGTAGGCCAACACAGTGTTAGGAGTCTTGCCCAAGGACCCTTATTGGTGTAGCACAGACTGGCTGCCCAGACCGGGAATCAAACCCAGGTCTCTCACATGGGAGTCAATGATGTTACCACACCATCCTCACTGTTGAGGTGTTGAGGTGACTGCTGAACACCAGCTTGATTTACTTGCACTGTATCACTGTATCATCTATGTCACCCAAATAAGGATGGGTTTCCTTATAAGTCTGTTTCCTCATGGTTTTTTCCTCTTGTCATCTCAGGGAGATTTTACTTACCACTGTTGCCACCAGCTTACTCATGATGGATCCAATTTCTATAAATGTATAACCCGTTTTGTTACTTCTGTAAAATTGCTTTGGGACATTGTCTATTGTTAAAAGCACTACACAAATAATATTAAATTTATTTCAATTGATTAAACCCACAGCCACAACAGTGACTGGATCTAATTCATACTGGCTTAGAACCATAGAACATTAGACGACTATTTAAATCTTCCCCAATTCAGAAAACATATATCAGACTTTATATCAGACATACATATCAAGCATCAGCACCACTAAAATGAAAAAATCAGACCCCATTCTTAGATGAATTTCATGTTAATTTATTAGACAAATAACACAATAACTATCATCAGTCATTATTTGCTAAATGTGTTTCTGTTGGGTTAAAAAAGAAATTGATCAATAGACTTAAATGGACTAAAGCAATATGAATTAATTAATTAAAATTAAAAAAATCTTTTTTTGCTCCCTTTTTTTTCCATTTTAGTGACTCCTAATACTACAGTCAGCCCATTAGGTGGCAGCAGCACACAGACTGAACGCCCCTTTCTACATCTACAAGGTAAAACTTATTTCGAAGCAATAACAGATCTAACTCTAACTGCTCAGTCATTTACTCCAGATAACACATATCAGATTTCATATCAGACACACATGTCGAGCACCAGCACCATCTGAACAAAAGGTAGCATGAGAGTCATTTGCATAAACTGAATGCTGTCAGAGTTCATACTTCTTTTCTTAGAAAAAAAACACATTCACATTCCATTCACATTTGCTGAATCTAGATGTGCTGCTAGTCATCTAAAAAGTCATCAATGGAGTTTTGTTATAAGCTTTAGTTAGATAGATAGATGTGCCATGGTTTCTTTTTGAGATGACTGAAATTGTTACAAATTATTACAGAAATTGCAAGTATGAGATCATGTGTGTGTGTGTGTGTGTGTGTGTGTGTGCGCATGGGTGTGTGTAATATTTAATTATAAAAAAGAGAAAGGGACTTTGAAGATAGATATTTTTTATTATTCATTTTTTAATGCTTATCTTTTATGTTGTTGTTGTTCTTGTTCTTGTCATTGTTTCTTCTAACAGATACCAGCTTGGTTAAACCCACAGCCACCACAATATGGACTAACTCAGACCTGCCTACAATCACAAAATATCACACTACTCAGTCATTCACTTCTGATTTCACCTCCTCCCTCAATCGAGGGAACACATACCAGACTTCATATCAGACAACCACATCGAGCACCAGTACGATCAAAAAGAATGGTAGCATCAAACTCTACACTTGCCTGAATGCCATGTTGAGTTACCTGACAAATTATATAATAACTATCATCAGTAATGATCTGCTAAATCTAGATTTGTTGCTGATAGGATTAAACACAAATTGATCAGTGGACTTATCTGGCCACTGATAAGTCCAAAAATTTACAAAAATTATGAATGAATGAATGCAGCTGTTTTGTTGTCAGCTAAGATTAAACACCCTGTCCTGTTCTGTCCTGTCCTGACCTAGACACACCTGATAGTACAGTCAGCCCAATAGATGGCAGCAGCGCACAGACTGAACATCCGTTTTTGCATCCACAAGGTAAAACAGACATTTATGGTCTATAAACATTATTGTTTCTTTACTGTTCCAGTGTTATCAGCTCTGTTATCAACATCTATGTCATTTATTATTATTATTATTAGTAGTAGTAGTAGTAGTAGTAGTACTTCTTTAACATAAACCAGTTTGTTTTAAGCCACTGCCACCACGATAACTGGAGCTAACTTCAGACTACTCAATCATTCACTTGTAATTTTACATCCTCTCCCAATCCACATATCAGAATTTATAATAGACACCCACATCAAGCATCAGCACTACCAGTAAGAAAGCTAGCATCAGACTCTACTTTTTCATAAGTGGCATGTTATCAACTACAGAAAGTTGATCAACAACTTTCCCAAAAAGTGAAAACATAAATTCTTTACCAAATCACATAATAACTATCATCAGTAATTATCAGGTATTCTTAGCAATGTGTTTTCAAAACATTGTCCTTAATTTTAGAGCACTATTAAATACTAGCACTAGTAAATCTCTGCCTGCAAGTTATGGCACATAATTCTGGCACGTTATCCTTTAAAAATAGCAGAAAATAGAAGTCAGCCACTTTCTTCACCTTCAAGAATCTTGCAAGAGAACAAGAGCTGGGTGCCCCACAGAGCCCTCAGAAATCTTCCTTTCATAAGATTCTTGTGGGTCATCTGGTGTAAGAGAACAGTGTCAGGCAACTGGAAGTATCTATGGAATCCTAAGGAGGAGAACTCAACACACTTGAAGCAGTTCAGAATTATCTCACTGCTCAGTGTGGAGGGACAAATCTACTTCAGCATCCTTTCTTGGCATTTGACAGACGTCCTCCTAAAGACCACCTCAACATGTCAGTGCAGAAAGGAAGAGTATTCCAGGTGCACACCTGAGTGGTCACCAGTATTCTTTTAAAGAGGGGAAGCTCATTGTCAGCTTACATCATAAAATTTGTCAGTTTATTTAGACATAAATTCTGCCCTCCATTCCTTTTCATGGAAATGGCCTGTGATCCTATAGTACCAAGTAGTCATCTTTTCCACAGACTTGACCAGTGTCCTCTTAATGACCAGCAGAGCTAGTCTATTTAGACGACCTTGGCCCATTGTGCTGTGAGTGTAAGACTTAAGCCTATTTAAACAGGAGAAGTTCCTTTCTACACCCACAGATGTAGCTCCAATTGTTGCCACTAACAATAACAGTTTGTACAGCTGAGGCATTGCACTGTCCAACTTCATGTCTTTAAAAAAAACAAGAAATCGCAGAGCTTTCCCCCATGTTACCTTGTAAGTCCTGATTTAAATACAGGACTTGAAGTTCAGACCTCAGTCTCCCTGAATCAAACTATTGGCCATAACTTTTCAGGACACTCTGGAATGCCTCCTCTGGAAACACTACTCTCATGTCATTAAACTTCCATAGATTGACTAATTCTAAGTAGCGCAAACTTGAAAATTTGAAAAATGCAGAGGAATCTGCTCCATGAGATTATAAAGAATGGTCATGTACAGATTTCTGTAGTGCCGTAGTGCGCTCATGTTGTAGGTCTGGTGTGAGACCTGCTGCTTCAGCATAAATAGCTTGGAAAGCCCCCTCTGAACTCTTCTCTTTGACAAAAGCAAGAAGAAACTCAATTCGTTTCTTGCAGTAGAGAACATCCATGGCTTTCTGCTGGACGATATCAAAGACCACATCAGTTTCATTACAAAACCCTTGGCACAATCCAATGTGTCATCATCCAGTGTCTTATCTGCAATGATGTCTGCAGGAGGCCATTATAGTTGTTTTCCCCAGTGCTTAATATCCATTATATGAAATTCAATCGAAAAGGAGTGTTTCTGGGCAACCTTAAACAGCCTGCAGACTCAAGAAAAGATGTACTTTTTGTGGATTTGGAGAGAAATGTGGCAAACCCAGAGAGTGATGCAAAAAATATTCTGCACTCAGACAAGCATTTATCCCCCTGTGACAACACCAGATTAAGTCTATGTGCATAGCAATGCACAAACATTGCACTGGGGGCAATTGCCTGTACTTCGGCCTGCAGACCATTCAGAGCTGAAGCCATGACAGCAGCCCCATCGTATGTCTGTGCCACAAGTTTATCCCTAAAATCTGCCTGTTTTCATTCAATACTTCAAAAACAGACTGAGCGTCTCTGAAACATCAAATAAATAAAGTGCTCCTGAATTCTACCTGCACTAACAACATAGCGAACAATGACAGAAAGTGGGGCAAGCAATTGGGCAAGCATCCACCTGAGAGAATCTAGGGAGCCATACCTGAAAACACAGCTGATGAATGGAATTGTGTGGCCAGGACAAAGTCATATTTAGATAATGTTTTAGTGAACTCCGTGTAATTCCCTTTGTTGGATGATTCACTACTCTCATCATGCCTCCTAAATAATTGCTCCTGCTGGCCAAGCAAGGAAGTCACATCAATAAAGCCGGTTTAGGAAGGCCCTGTTTTATTTGACTGTTATGCCACTTAAATGCAAGCACCTTCATTAATTGCATGTTCAATCCTGACCCTGCCGAGGCAACTTAACATGTTGATTGCTTTTTTCATGCCTTTTATATGCCCAGTCAGCCAGCTAACTTTGTCATACCAGGAGAGCTGAAAAGTCAGATTGCCAAAATCAGGTTGATAATATTAGCATTGTCTGCCATCATGTGCACCTTTGTAGCTGGCTAGTTCACTCCAGCCTAGCCAACTGTATGAATGATTGATCGAACAAACTAACAAAACAATATTACATTTTGAACAAGGAAATGTTAAAATTATGTTATACCGAAACAAGGAAAAACCATGAGTTTCATTTACACAATTAACAATGGAAATGGTCAAGTAATTTTACCAAGCAAATACCAAGAAATGCAAGATTCAAGATCCAGACCTGCCCACAGCTCCATTCACCCCCAGAGATGCTTAGTGTCCGGGGGCAGGACAAAATCGTGACATTTATCCAATGACTGGTCAGTTTCGAAGCAATTAAAAAACATTGTTTCATGCAGTGCTATTGAAGTGAATAGATGCTCTACAGGCAAATTCATTAATGCTTTGAGTCAATTTGTGATAAGTAGCTATTCTGAACAAACTCATCTTCGAATGTGTTCTAACGTTAAGATTTGAGAAAAAGAGTTCAAGATTTCTGGAGAATGTTTATTATATTTCTAAGATAAAAACCTGCTTGTGTAAGTTGTGTAAGTGTGTTGGTGAAATGGTAGCAACAAACTGTGGCTTTAATTTATCAGCCTAAATAAGTACCTTGTGGTCTTCCCAACAAGTGAGTCCTTGCAGTACCAAGAATCTAAGGACCCCAGGGTTGTAACAGCAGTGGAAGGCACAGGGGCTGGAATGGGCAAATTCTTGGATTAGGCAAAACACACTGATTGGGCTAGTGGCAAATGAGTAAGCAGTATTTGGGACCACGCTATGAAAAGGACCCAGGAAGGGACATAAACATAATAGAGTTGAGGGATTGCAGACATGCCTCTGCAGGGTGCATGCACAAAATAGGCGAGGAAGAGCTACTGGTCTGGAATTTGACAGATAAAATCCCAAGCCTAGCAAACCACCATGCCAGGGGCAAGAGAGATGCCCAAGTTTGTCAGAGCTGGAGCATAGTTTAAACCACTGAAGATTACCCCATACTGGCTGATGCAAGTTGTCCTGTAAAGGCAGCTGAGGTTCCCTGATGACACAACAGCAATTTTATTAAGGCCTGTTGTGGTGTTAACAGCTGCCTCAACAGTTTGCTCTCTAAGAAGAGAAGGCAAATCAACAGAAGTGGATCAATACTTGGAGCTGGGGGACTAGTGCTGGCAACAACGCTGGAAGGCTTATTGTTCAATCTGACTGATCAATCCCTATCTGAGTTGGCCCAATGACCATTTTCTTTTAAAAACATTCACCATTTAGTGCATTGTAAGGAAAAATTATTCTTCTTTTCCTGAAACCTATTTAGATAGCACCTTGGTCCTGGGGGAACGTTGTTTCGTTTCACTATGTACTGTACAACACTGTATATGGTTGAAATGACAATAAAAAACTAGTTGACTTGACTTGACTTGACTTGAGATAGTACCTAAGTGAGTCTCTGGTGGTTCTAAAACACAGGCATCCCTGGAAGTGCTCCAGTGTTTACACAACCACAACATTCAAAATTAACATTCCATGTCTGCTTCTAAATGGCAAGGATGGTGTCTAACAACCAAATACCCACTGCTAGGTTTGCAAGGTTACAAGGAACTGATTTACATATGGCCAGCTGGAAAAGTGTGTGAAGATGATCATCAACTTCATACCGTTAGGATGGACAATGTAGACTTTGTAGAATCTAGAGAAAGTTGATAGATGGAACACTGAATGAAGCAACACTGGTCTACTTCATAATTTCTCAGAATAAATCCCAGACACTAACAAATGTCTCAGAGTTCAACATTTGAAGTCTTGTGTTGGTGCTTTATCTTTTTGATCTCAGAAAAATCTCTACCGTTCCAAGACAAAGATGCATAAGAACATTTTTTAGTGAAAATTACACTGATAAATTGTGCATGGTCATAAGGCATTGCCCATGATCCCTCAGCAATTCCTACCAATATCAATGATTTACTGCCACTGTTTCTTCTGAGCTATCCTAGACGATGTCCCTGGATTCTCTCAGTGTTGTTTGTGTCATTGCCACTTTTGACTAGGTTAAAGTAATTTAACAGATCAGGGCAACCCAGGGAGATACTTTCAGAGCATTACTATAAGTATAGCTTTTCTGTGCATATTTTGTATGTTAGCATGGTTGTTTAGATACAAATAGATTGTAGAATATTTTATTTCACAGAAATTATTTGCCCACCTTATGTACCCTTCAGACGAGTCTGACAATAAATACAGGAAAGCTCCAGAATCTACAAACTGTGCACACTGGCACACACACTGTGACTTTGTTAAAGGTGTCACCATGCATCACACATGTGCATATGTTAGGTGGCGTAATCACACACAGGGTTGGATACAATAGCAGGTGTTTATTGAGGAAAAGGCAGACCAAATTGTAAGGCAGAATCAAAGTCGAGGAACGAGCATAGTTCAGGTGATGTGCAAACAATCAGAGGCAGGATAAAAACACAACAAACATGAATAACAGACGGAAATCAAACAAGGCAAATCAGTCAGTGTAAAATACGGCTCTGTAATGGCTCCAGTGGCGGCAAATCCATAACTTTGCGACATGCATGCAGAAAAACAAAGGTTTTAATAAGAAAATGGGCCGCCTTCTGATTGGTGACATAATCAAGCCCTAAAGTAGGTGCATTAGAAGTCCGGTAATGGAGGACGGACATGCTCTTTGGTGGCCACTTCTGGGTTTGCGGGTGCTGGAGCACACTGTGCCAGGTGTCCATGACAGAGAGTTGGGAGACGTGGAATATTGGAGACAAGCGTGAGTGGACTGGGAATTCGAGCTCATAGGAGACTTCATTGATTCTTTGACCTGAATGTTCAGGAGGCAAAGACAACATTAATGACACTGAGTGGACCAGGACAGGAAGTCTCGTGATTTTAACTAAATGAGTGGGTTGTGTCTTTTCATCCAGGGTAGGCTGAGAGCTGCCAGATGAGTATGAGACTCAATGATGAGCAGAGTAATGGTTTCCCAGAGGAGGATGCTGGTTTGCAGGTTAAGTTGAGGTGTACATTGGGTTACTGCCCCCTTACTGATGGGCCTGCAGTTGATGGTCTGGGGACTGAGGTTGCTGGTCAACAGTTGAGGGGAGATCTCCAGCTGTCTTAGTACTTTTGCCATAATAAAGTTGCCCTGAGACATGGAGTTGAACCTGGATCATGAGGGACTGGTGCATATACAAATTATCCAGACTTACCGGTTTGAGGTGTGGGACACTGACTAAGAAGATGTTCCGTTGACCCAGGCGGATCCTGAGATCAATGAGAGAGCCCAGAGATTTGGTTTCAACTCAACAGGCCAGTTCTGTGAGAACACTGGTTTGCAGACCTTGACAGAACATTGTTTTCAGTGCTGGCTTATTCCATTTGCTGTCAGTGGCCAGAATACAGAATTCAAGAGCATACTCAGCCACTCGCGCTCCTCTCTGCTGGAGTTTGAGCAGTTGTTTACCAGTCCCACCCCTTTGCTTGGCACAAAACTCTCCCAGACTGTCATTGCCCACTTCTGGGCCTTACTGGCCAGAAGGCAGATAAGTTGGATGATCTTCTGCTTGTCCATGAGATTCTCCTGGTCCACAAAATACAGAGAACATTGTAGCAAGAAGCCTTGGCACACAGTGGGATTCTCTTCATAGCGTTCGGGGGCAGCAATGTGAGACTGCACTCTGGGAGGCGCCACTGGTGGCTGGGGCGGTATCCTTATTGCCACCTTACACATCTGGGCAGTGAGGTGTTACAGTGCTTTGTGCCTACCAGCTGGCCTTGTGACTCCATGGTGTCCCAGAGCTGGGCCACACCTGCTGTATCCATGGTGGCAAAATTTTCTGTTAGGCGGTATAAACACATGCACACAGAGGATTGGATACAATCGCAGGTGTTTATTAAGCACTGAGGAAAAGGCAGACAAATCCAAATCATATGGCAGAATCAAAGTCGAGGAATCAGCAGAGTTCAGGCGATGTGCAAACAGACTATCAGAGGCAGGGCAAAAACACAGAGAAAGAGAATAACAGGCATAAATCCAACACAGTTAATCAGTCAGCATATAACACGGCTTGGAAATGGCTCCAGTGACAGCAAATCCAAACCTTTGTACCCCGAATTGAAATCCGGGGTTTAAATAAGGAAGTGGGCAGGAAGTCTTCCAATTGGTGAGGTAATAAAGCCCTTAAAGCAGGTGCATTAAATCTGGAGGATGGGTGCACTCTTCGACGGCCACTTCCGGGTTCACGGGGTGCTGGAGTGTGCAGTAACACCATATGTTGGACAATGCCACTGTGCATACATACACTTACTAGATACTTAAAAAAAATAAACAGTGGAGAAGTGTTAGACTGTGCTCTACCACCATCATTACCATCATCATCATCATTATCATCATTACAACTTAGGAAATATATTTTGAATAATGGTTTCCATTGCTCCAGTTCAATGTGTAAAATTGGTGCAAAGGTGCACTGAAACTGATCTGGTAGCTTGTGGTGGTCCAACATTTGTCATATAGTTATCCCCCCCCCCCCTTTAATTTGTCACTTACTATGTAAATTAGGATCTCTTTTAATGTATTTGTGCCTAACAAATTATAACAAATAGTTTATTATTTTACAAGGTTCAGATTTTTTTATAGACCTTATTGTTAATTGTTTCTTCTACCAGAAACATGTTCTGACCTTAACCAACTAGCTTTTTTGCCAACAGAATTTGGGAGAATTATCACTAATATGCAAGTGTGTCTACACTCTAATACTAGTAGAGAGGTGATGCTGAAGAGCCTGCAGAATGTGAGTAATCATTTTTTAACAATAAAGATCAGATTGTATCAGTAGAAACAAATGGGGAAATCGGGACTAAATTAAAAACTTTAGCATCAAATGATGCAAATGTCACTATCATTAAAACTAGTTCAACAATCTTCTAACATGAGTTATACAACAAAAGGTTTACATGAATATAACAAAATTAAGTGTGTTTTTGGTTTTATTCCAGTTTGCTGATAAAATGCAAGCAAAGTTAAGAATGGAACTGTGTACAGACTGCACCTTGAAGATATTACAAATTCAACCGAAAAAAAACTAGCTTCTGATTGTGACATCATAAAAACTAGGGATGTAATGCAATGGCATTATGTGTATTTGTAAATTCTGCATCTAGTCAGTGCTTAAAATAGTTGTATGGTTAAATTTAGTATTCAAACAGGAACTGGATATAAAATTATTTTCAAAAATGAAATAAACCATCACTATTGAACACTACTAGAAAAACTGGAAAACAGAGAATAAATGTGACTGCTAAAAACTTAATACAGTTATATAACTTCAAATCTTGTAGCGGATGACCTATGGAACATTTTTATTTTTGCTTTTGTGTTTGTTAATTCTAGAACTACAGTTTATTCACATCATACAACATCATGTGAAATACATAAAATACATACATACAATACATATAAAATACATACATGGAAAACTCCTTACATGTTGTTGTTTTTTACGTTGTTTGTGCTGGTTAATAGATATAAACATTAACCATTACTAGCAAAGTCTCCTTTGAATAGTCTTAACCATACAGTATTATTCAGGATCTGAAAAATGTATAACATAACCATGGGTTAAATAACCCGTCAGGTCAGTGATTAAGTGTGCTCTACTGTGCTGGAGCTACCCTCTCATCATCAGGAGCAAGTGGGAAGTCTGTCTGCAAAGGTGCAAAGTCTTTTTGTGTGTGCTTGCCGCCTGTTTTGCTATGCTTTGTGTTCTGTGATACTGTAAAAGTAGGTTATGTGCAGGTTCCCCTTAGTGATCAGGGCTTTGATATATCTGCCTTTGCAACATGAGATACGTTCCTACAATATGAGTGTGAATTATGGTGTTTGGGATATGGAATGCACCTGACACATTCTAAAGCCTTTTGAACCTTGCTCTGGAAGAGGTGCCAAATTATGAGGTCTACCTGCATGATACAGTTATCTACTCAGACATGTTTGTGCACCTGTTGAAAATGGGGCAGCACCTACTGCAGGTAGTGTGTGTGTCTGTGCGCTACACAGCTCCAGGGATCCGGAGTTGTGAGTTCGAGCGTTGCTTTGGCCTCTGTCTGTGAGGAGTTTTGTGTTCTGTGTTCTCCTCATGTCTGCGTGGGTTTTGCCAGGTGCTCCAGGTTTTCTCCCACTACACATGGTAGGGGAATTGGATATGCTAAATTGCCCTTGGTGTCCTCGATGAGGACATCACTCTGTTCAAGTGTCTGCTCCCACGGAAGACATTGTTTGTTCAAGTATCTGTTGCTGAGGAGGGAGTCACCAAGCCCATACCTGTTTCTGCTCCTGCAAGCTTAACCACCAAGCCAGACCCCAAGGTTCAGCAAGGACATCATTACCACTTAGCCTGAGCCCCAGGCAGAACCCAAGCTTTCACATGATCCTCATCCTCACCCAAACCTGATTTTATATTAAGCTGCTCCTCCTCCATTTCTTCCCTTTCTTATGTCATGCTTGAGTCTCAGCCTTTATGCGATTGATGTGACGGTTACATATAAAACAATGAAAAGGGTAATGTTAACACTGCATTGAATTACTGTACATTGTACACACAACTGTAGAGCAAAACAGCAGTGGTTACCAAAAAATAGGCATTTTGCTTACACTGAATTGAAGAACCCTTCTGTCTGAGCAAGCACACACAAACAGACACAAGCAGCATATTTCCATACCTGCACCGGACTCTATTGCATATACTGATACAAACTTAAGGTCATGTGTGCAGGTTTAATAGGGCATAGAGGCAGGCCAGAAAAGTCAAATAAACCAAAACCATCGAGAAAAGCAGCAGTCTCAGCCTTAGTAACCTGCTGCATCTAAATGTCTAGTTTGTGTCTCAGACAAATTTGGGACAATTTAGTGTCTGTGTGCCAGTGATTGGTTCAGGTTTTAGCAAAGGTTCATCATATTTATACCAGGCCCTGTGATACAAATGATACAACCCACATTAACCATTGCATCATATGTTTTGCCAAAAAGGACACCAGCTCCTTTATATTCAGCTGTATGCTGTACTGACTTCAGTTTGTAACAATAGTGAGCCCATCACCGTGAGTACTGGAGACATTCTTCTTCTGAATCAGCCAGCATGTCTGTATTATCTCTAACGGAGCTGATGCATTGTGGGATAGCCCAGTCACATGAAATGGGTTTGGTATTTGATCAGTTGTGTTGGGTGGAAACACAGCTTTATTATCAGCCTCCAGCACATTTGGTGATGCTAAGCCACACTCCTACTCATTCTGTTCATCAGCATGCTTCGATGGTGGGTTGTCAGCACTATCTCCATCTCCTAGGGGCTTCGCATCTCCACCTCACCTGCCTGCTGCAACCATGCAGTGTCAGAGGAAGGATAATGAAAAGTCAATATATTGTTTGGTTTCTCTTAAGGTGTCTTCCTCTTGTAATTTTTTGGCTTGATATTTTGGCTTGCTTATCATGGATAAAATGCATAAAAACATCAAATCTTAATTACACATTTCTGTAACACTGCAAGGACAGAGTCGATTGTTAAAAGCGCTGTACAAATAAAAATGAATGAAACTGACTTCTGCCATGACTGCTGCCATACAAGATATGAACAAATCATACAATAAACAGTAAAGGATTAGAGTGCTGTATTGCCTCCTTGATGAGAATGTAAATGAGAATGAATATGACATAGTTATAGGCTACCAAACATTTGTGAAAGAATGGATCATTCTTAAGTTCGACCATTGTACTGTAATAGAATGCCACTCTTGCATGATTATCTGTGAGTGGTATTATTGAAAATGCAAGAGTTTTGCACAGCAGCTTGTATACAAAGTGGCAGACCATGTAAAGTTACAGGGTGGGGATGCAAAGTGCCAAGGCTTTGCTGATTTAATAATTGTAAAGTTCCCTACCTCCCCAGCATTATTATCAGTGCTAGATCTGTGTCTGGAGATTTGTAGCTTTTTGTTTAGTGGATTGCCTCCAGCTATGTGTTATGGTAGGAAGTAGTTAGTGCTCAAATAAATGCTTTTAAAAAAAATGTGTGCCCTCAGTCAGAGTCTGAAGACTCTGATTAAAGACTGATTCTGCTGTATGGACACTCAGAGTGAGTTCATTCCACCGCCTTGGTGCCAAGACAGAGAAGAGTCTAGTTGCTTGTCCCATGTTTCTTGGATAATGGTGGGTCAATTTGAGCTGTATTTAAAGAATGAAGGGCTCTGGCTTTGACCATTGCCAACAGGTAGAGGGAGCTGGACCATTTTTAACTTTGCAGACCAGTGTCAGGGTTTTATATTTGATGCAGGCTGCCACAGGAAGCCACTGAAGGTTTGGCAGCAAGGGTGTGACATTCCTGAAATTAGAAAGCTTGAGGCCAAGTTAGGCTGCTGCATTATGGATCAGTTGCAAGGGCCTGGTGGCATGTATGGAAAAGCCAGCCAGGAGGGAGTTGCAGTTGTCTAGTCTTGAAATGACAAGAGACTGAACTAGAACCTGTGCGGCCTCCCTCGAGGCTCCATGGCTACATGCTTTTGTGGATGGAGTGATCAGGGTGTTCTCAAAGGTAATTAAGAGATCACAATGACAACCAGGAACCCCTGGGATGTAAAACAGCTCTGTATTCCTTGGGTTTAGCTTAAGGTGGTGGGCAACCATCCATAAAATGATGTAACCCAGTGGAGAGGTTGTATTGACTGGATGTGGATGTCATTCTGTGCTATGGGTATTTAAAAAAAAAAAAATATATGAATCCTTCAGGTCAATAGTGATTACCATTTCTACCAGGAGATACTGCTGAGAACAGTAGATTTGTGCAATATGCAATAGGGTGAACCCTATGATCAGTCAATTGTGGCTGACTCCTGTCATCCCGTAAATGATCCCAAACATAGCCAGTTGCAAGTGGCAGAGTCTGAAGTGTGGCTCTGTAGCAATCTAGTTTGGTCTTAGCCTGCCAAACTTGCTGATGTTCTTGGACAAGGTTACCCATTTTCCCAAGATCCTGGGTAATGGAGCCCAGTGCCTTGAGACCAGCACTTGTGAGCTCCTCTGACCTGTGTGGTTTGCAAGGCCATAAGTAGGTAAGATAGACAGGTAGAGAGCCTGGTTTTGTCTGTCTGTCTGCATTCAACTAGGACAGCTTTGATTAACACAATGTTTTGTCTGGGGAGACCACATTAAACACAGCATAGGGGCCAGTCTTTCTCGTTGGCACATGGACAGTGGAACAACTGGTGTCCATGCATACAACTGCAAGATAGTGCTTCACTTTTGGAAACAAAGATATAACCTAAACAATTATCTGCTGGGGAAGCTATGCAGTCTCAGCCTGGTCTACATAGACCAAGCCTCCAGTCCTTGGCATTGCCTCATGCCAGTGGCTGGAAGAGGGGGCACCACAAGCAGTGAGCGAGACTAGGGAAGCATGGCAAACAGCTCTCCTATCCAAACTGCTCTCCAATGTCTGCTGTTTGGAGAATAAATTGGACTGCATCTGACCACAGCAAACTACATGGAAATAATCTAGAGACTGTTGCATCATTGTTTTCACAGAGATGTGGCTCAGCAACAGATGCCACCAGTCAGCTAGGCAAACTAGCCTCATTTAGTGGCAAAAGAAATGCAGCCCTGTGCATTAAGGCTTGGTGTCTTATGTGTTTACATCAACATGGAATGGTTCACGAATTCTGTGGTAGTTTCTAGTTACTGGTTATTGCTGGTGGAGCTTGTGACTGTTTAATGTAAACATTTTTGTTAACCACAGGAATCCACCACTGTGCTCAGTAGTGGAGTTTACATGCCACAAATGCTAAGGAGGTGCCCTGTGAACTGTAAAGAGGGATTAGTAAACTACACAACACACACACTAAAGGACTGTTTATTGTCACTGGAGATTTTATTCATGACTTGGATATTACAAATACTGCATGGTAAGAATTAATATTAAAAAAGGCAACATTTCACGAAGCACAATTGTAACCTAAAAAAAAAAACATATACTCGTACTTTTCTGAAGAAATTGTGCATCTCTACTTCAAACCTTACTAATGGTATAGAATATAATTTGTAGCAGTAATCACCTAGGCTCTCTGCAGGTAAACATAAGGGCAAAGGAACACAGATTTACTAAAAAGAATAATAATGTATGTATGTACCATTTTTTCTATTAACAGTTTCTGTTAATAGACATTTCTGCCCAAAGGCACAATTAATAATGCAGAAACTGTTTTTCTCATTTGCCAATGAGCTGAGGTTCGAGAAACCTATGCAGGTTATGTTTTAATACAGATAACTATGGCATTATTTAGCCATATACCACACCATATAGTCATATAGTATGCTTTATTTTTATTTTATTTTATTTTATTACTTTAGTATTTATATGCTGTATGAATAATGCATGAAAAATAGGAAAATATTACTTTATATTTACAAATAAACAGCTATTTTTGAAATAAGAAAGCAATCCATTTTAATATATTATACTTTTATTATATTTTGTATACTTACTATACATCGTTTTATCAGTCAAGTCTGTGCTGAATCTGACACAGGACTCTACCTCCCAGAATTCCCCAGTGCCTACAAACATAGCTGCAAAGAACTCAATCTCCCAACAACCATGCCCAACATGCGCCAAGCTTCTGATTACACACACCTGGGACTCATTAACTAGTCCACACTATATAAATAGGTCTGTTTGGTTCATTCAGTGCTGAGTTATGCGTAGTGTTATGTACTTGGAAAGTCATAATTACTGTGTTTATGCTTCTCTTACTTTTCTTTGACTCTTATTTATGTTTTTGACTCTGATTTTTGCTGTTCGGTAATTGCTTGACCCTTATTTTGTATTTATTTTTTTAAACTCTGTGCACAGTTTGGGATATATCTGCTGATTTTTAATAAATGAAATTCATAATAAATGAATCGTACATGATAATAAATAAATCCACTTAAGTCCCCACTGTGTTTAACAACACAAGATATTTACTTGTTTTTAAAAAAAACACTGCCTACACCATGATTTCTTGAAGTTTGTAAAGTTAACAGCTAACTTATAATTAGCCATCAAGTCTTAGTAATATTAGCTAGAAGGCCAGTTTTCTGCCTAATCATATAGTTTATTTCAGTAAGTATATGCACTTTTGTGGCCAAGTTATTCTGTGCCCTCAACAATTTTGCACATTCCCTGAACTGAGTGTGTAATTGATAATTACAAATTTCAGATGAATAACATTTTTGAGATATTGGTTATTTGGAAACAATCAATCACAGTCAAGCTGCATATAATCAGTAGTAGTTTTATGAGAATATACAAACTTTGATGTGAAATTGTAGTGTTTTTAGTGTAGAAACTAAATTATCTAGAATGGACTTGACAAAAAAATATGCATATGTAATGTTTAATTATCATCTGGTACCAAAATAATATTTTCTAGGGATGTGTTTGGTGCTACTACTGTGCAAAATGTTAGGCACCTTTTTTTCTAATTTTATTATAGATGTATATTTTTTTCATTATTCCAAGTTTTACTTTTCCAACAGAAATGTATTTTTTGAGAAAATACTTGTATGTCTATAAAGAAAGAAAAAAAATCGAATGAAGACTGTTAGGTTTCACCTGCAAAATCAGAAACCAGTGCATGTGACAACATAAAAGGAAGTGTTCCAAAAAAAAGGGTGGTCAGACAACTGTGCTTACTGCTGTTTACTGTTCTTTATGAATCAGAGTTAAGAGTTTTGGACAGTACTGTATGTAGATGCATGCACATTTTCAATTGTTTTGAAACTGTCTTTAAGAATTGGACTATATAAGCGTTCATCAAAGATTATCCAACATTATGTTTGTCCTGTATGCATGTCTTTTTTTATATGTTTTGCTTGTAATATGTATAAATATATTTTTGTTTAATTATGCAACATATAGCCCTAAAATGATCACAGCCTCTATGCTCCTGGGTAAGGTGCTTCTATGGAACCCTATTGGACATTCAATGCTCTTCACTTTCATCCTCAGACATGGTGTTTTCAGTCGCTCCTTCTGCATCTCCAACTATCCTGCTTTTTACATCATTCATTAAAAGTTCCTCACTGCTATTTTATTTTCTCTTTTTCTTATGTTCCCAGTCTTCTGTTGCTTTGCCACTTGATTTTTCTAACAAAGTGGGACAGAAGAAATAAATAAATAATAATAATAATAATAATAATAAAAAAATAAATTACAATTAATTTCTAGATTCTCGGTTGGAAGGAGTAATTGGGTAATTAAGCGTTCCACTTGAAACCCTTTCTGACAAGATCGTTTGAACATTTTTTTTTTTGGCCCCAGAGGGACAAAATTAAGGGTTCTAAGCAAATAGTGTATTTTCTAGCAGGCTCTGCACAGTTGACCCCCGCCGTCGTTACGCACCCATCACTTCAGCGTAACGTGATAAGCGTTATAGGCACGCGCTCTTGTATGACGTACCTCTTCCAGGGCGCTTCCTCCTCAGCTGCCCCCCTGCCGCGCCACAATAAACCAGTGAACTTGACCGCGCTTGATTTGATATGTCTATGAAAGCAGATACCGCTACCTTGGGACAGCAGGGGCGGGGGTGCCGGTATAGGTAGATCCTCTCGGGCTGAATTCGGGCCTGTCGCTGCCTTCAGTCTTCTCTCTCTCCTTTTCCTTGCCCTCGCTTTCATGAGCTCGCTGGCGGAATGTCGTCCAAATGAAAACCGCATGCTCTCATTAGAGGCGTCCCAGAGATCCTGCTAGATGCAATTGACGTTAATTCACGAGACCGATAAAGTCTATGGGGTTCGCTCGGTCTCCCTTCCCCCCGGTTTGCTTTGAACACTTAAGATCTCGCGAGGTCAGCGGCAGGCCAAAAATCAGAAAAGTCCCTTTTTTTTTACTTTACATATTGCTCGAATGATCTCCCCCTACACCGAACCCCGTTTCCCCCCAACTTCTTTCCTGATTACATCTGCCAGCTCCACATCAAATGTACTCAGAGGCCATCGTATTACCTTACTCACCGATTCTGATTTAGTCCAAACAAACGTGACGGCATTTGTTAATTTGCAAATTCTCCTTGCAATTGTGTGTAACATCACGGCCACGTGAAGGTCATGAAGTGCCTAATTTGACATAACGATATCTTGTTTGCACGATGAAATGACTGGAAGAGTCTTAGAGAAACAGTAGCATTGAAAACATCAGAGATTTTACAGTGTAATGTGATCATCAGAGCGGGTCTTTCTAAAAAACCTAATATTTGTAGTAAGCTAATATGTGTGTGTGTA
>JAOVVF010000022.1:8703865-8730619 GCA_028565595.1 Duopalatinus emarginatus
TATATATACATACACACACACACACACACACACAAGATAAGCTAGTTTTTAGTAAGCTAATGAATATTTTTATTTTAAAAAATGTTATTTTTACTGTACAGTACAGTACACCTTGCCTAAAAAGTTTTCTTTTGATAACAACAACTATAATAATAATAATAATAATAATAATAATAATAATAATAATACATTTTTTATTTAATAATAGCAAAATTGTGTTATAAACAACAAAATATGATCAGTTTCCAAAATGTTCTTTCATCACAATAAAAATGCATTAAATTGTGTACTTTAAAATATCTATAATAAAAAGATCGGTTTAAATGTTTGTTGTTTTTTTTCTTTGAACGTAAACACCACTTACCGATACAGTAACATATAAAGCAGCAGTACAGTGAAGCAGTTGTGTGGGATATAGTAAAATAGGGGCTAAGCTGAATGGGCTTATTCTTTAAGAAAAAATTGTAGGGTTAACGCAAGACTTCTGGAGACAGTGTCATTATTTCAGTAAGATGAAACAACCTACATATCATTGTTGCTTTGTGATACGTTATGGTACAAATGCTGCCTCACAATGTCTATGCATTAAATATACGCTGTATGGAGAATTGAATGTGAACAGAGTCAGAAACTTGGTAGACATAACAGCATTTGATTTTTAACATATTTTCATTTGAACCAGGTAGTCAGAGTTATGGTAGTAAAGTATGTACATTTATATATATATTTTTTGTTTGTTTGTTTGTTTGTTTGCTTTTTTGTTTTCTCTGCAGTATCAAACAACATAAACTTTAAAAAAAACAATCATTGATTCTTTTTAAATTAAAAATGGATAAGGGAAAGAGCACAATAAAAAAAACATTGACAAATGTGAGGGTTTACTTCTCAATGTCCTACATTAATGAGAGTCAGAGAGGAAAAAGTATATAAGAAAAATAATATATGAGAAAAAATGTATGAGAAAAATAATATATATGATTATTTTATTGTATGGCATATTCATAACTTATAACGACACTTATAATGGCAAAAAATACAGTGTAAATTTGGTAAGAACACATCATCATATGTTGGTACACATTACAGTTTATACAGAAATGTCTGCATATGTGACTAATGCAGATATAGACACATTTGTCCTCAATTCCTTATAGGTGATGTTTCCATTAAAGAAAAGGAGGCAGACAGACCTACAATGATGTCTGGGTAACAGAGTGATCATCAAAATTCACCCATATGTAAACTAGGTTAAAATATGTGAAAACATATTATAAAATTTTGATCTGTTAGGGGTTGATGTCACAAATGTTGCCCCTCATTTTTATTTGATTTCTGCCTGTTAGGGGTTGAGTTTTTATTTTACCCCACAGTTGTTGAATAAAAAGGTACTATTTAAAAGCCTATTTAATCCCCTAAAAGACTAAATCAAGAACCTTACTCATTTTACCTAAAGAGCCTGTTTTTCAGATGAATTGTGGTCCCGTCAATTAAAAGGGTAACCTTGGATTATTGCTTATTTAAGATTATTATTGACCTTTTCGGACAGTGCCCCTGATATCTCCCATCTTAGTTTCAAAAGGTCAAAAATACAGAAGAAAGGTGGTTTTAATAAAGTTCAGAGAATGAGGTAACTTAATTAGTTTGTATGATTGTAATATTAAACTACAATCCTTTTTCTTATATTTAAAAAAATGAAATTGTTTTACATTTAAAATAATCTGGTAACATGCCATAATCTGTAATTATTGCTATTTCCTGATCAGTTGATATATAAGGTCTTTGCTGCTAATGCAGAAAGAAACTTTCCCCATATAAAGAATAGAGGGAAAGAAATGGGGGAAAATAGAAAACGGGAAAATTCCAGCACTGTCTGGGTAACATTACTTAAGTTCAGCATTATGGTCTTGTTCAGTTTATAGGTTAATAGAAATGCAAGTTGTGTGCAAACACGCATATTTTATTATTATGTTTATCCTAAACATGCCATTCTACATAACCTATATGGTTATAGATAAATTATGAAAAAGGATCTACATTTAATCCCACAAGTGTGAATTCCCATATGTTAGTTAGTTTAATAAATAAATTCACCAATAACTGGGATTTTTGTCCAGTTTTGGCCTATAATTTTATGTGTTTTACAATAATTTTTTAATGGATTCATGGACTCTTTACTTCTATTTACAAATTTCTTTGTAATTGTAATTGTCTTTGCCCACCCCATCATACATGTTCTGTCTGGTCTATAGGTATTTAGATATTAACTAAGGTATTTTTATTTTAGATATCTATCACAGTATATTGGAGTTAGACTTTTACCTTGTGGGAATTTAATAATCTTAAGAGACCGAAAACTGGACAGACTAACATAATTATAATTTTAATTATTACTTGGTTGCAAATCTTTTCCAGGTAATGACTGTCTAAAGTTGTACCTGATAGACATTATCAGATGCTAAGGTTTTTTTTCCCTGGTGATGTTCTGCCAGGCTTTGACCACAGCTGTATTCAGTTCCTACATGTTCTTGAGGCATTTTGCCTTCAAATAAAATGATTGCGCAGTTGTATTCAAGTCAGGTAATTGACTTGGCCAAAATCCTGGGTTGCTTTTAAAGTATGCTTCAGGTCATTATCCTGCTGCAGTGTGAAGCACTGTAAGTTTTTATGTTTTTTTAAGAATGCTGATATACCTCATATATAAAGTGCAGCTAATCAATTATAATTCAGTAAAACTGTGTTGAGTCAGGAAAATGTATATAGTGGACAACAAATAAGCATCTGCAGGTTGTTTGGATTTGTTGTTATTTTCTTTCTTTCTTTTCAGAATGGACTACTTGTTCTAGATTTATGCAGAAGTAGTCATGTGTACAGAATATATCATGTCCAATATCAGTATTTAAATATTAACTGGCCAACAACATGGTGAACAATTGTTTGATTAAATAGTTCATTGTGAATGGAATCTCATAGTAAGGAAAAGCAAAATTAAGATAATGTTTTAAACCTGTTATGTATGTATATTCCTTAAAATATTTTAAAATTATTTTTAAAAGTGTTATGCAATAGTTAGTATACAAATCTTAATTTTTAAATCTTAATTTTCTATTCATCATTTTTAATAAAATATCTGTTTCTGGTTTGATACAGAAATAATATGGAATACAAATAAACAAACTTATTTTTAAATTTATGTTTTTTTTTATTTGTGTACCACAAAAATCAGTATAAAATCATCATGCATCATTTTTTAATGTGTATAAAGTTTTCTAAAATAGGTATGCAAAGGCAACATAGTCAGAAAGAATTTTCTAAAAGACAAATTAGACAACTAGTGAATTATACCATAATAATATCTTAAAAATGTAGATTCAGAGTAGATTTAGTGTATTTTATAAGCTATTTGGCATACGTTATTCAGTAACTGCACCTTAGTATATGACTTTTTTTAGTATGTGCCAGAGTACTACAGCACTGTACAATTTAGCATTCTACCTTATTTAACACACATCAACAACGTATCAACTAAATAAGACCACCACAGGACAGAAAAAACTCTACAGCCCTGCTGTAGAGCAAGCTTGAGTTAAAAGTTTTTTAAAAAGTATTTTGTGATTTTTTTTCCCTTACAGCATGAAACTGGCTGCTTTTTCAAAACTTCAAACATAGTTTACTTTTACTCTAAAACATAATATATCTTTTTTTTTTTTTTAAATAAACTTGATGAGTAGTTTAAAATAACATGATTCACCGTTTCGTCCACTGAGCAAATAGTATTATACCATCACAGGTGCACATAAAACACATTATTATTCATTACATATAGTATTACTATGTTTTTCTAATTAGTTGAAATAATCTCCAATTGTGTTTTTGCTCTAGTAAACTACTGTAGTTTGTAGACTGTAGTCTGTATCTGCCTTTTTATTAAATCCCATCAAGCTTACTTTGATGTGTTGGGTTTGATTGATGATGACATTCAGACGTTGCAGCAGTTTCCAGCATGGAAAAATATAAACAACAATGATGTGCCTGAGCTGACTCAGGCAAGTAAGGGAAATAATGAAACCACCAAGTGAAGCAAAAGAAACATTTTCAAGGTTCAGGATTATAGTGTGAGACTAGAGAGCGATACAATTGACCTAAGACTTACCATAAGCACTTCCCAGTTTAAAGTGTCTGTATTCAACACAGCACATATCCCTGGCATAGGTCTTTAACATAATTGTTACTGACTGTCCTATTCAGTTTTTCCACTGTAACCTAGATATCTGATACAAACTCCCCTGTTACCATGTTTGCATCTGGTTCCATTTTTAACATCAATGGGAGGGGAAAATTAGAAAAACAAGATTAGTGAAAATTGATTGGCAGTGCAAGTTTTCTATAGGTTGACGTTTTCCTGGCAGGTTTCTGACTTGCAGTCTGACTCGCTCAGATGATCGTCTCGTCCTCGAAATCAAATTTCTCTGAAGTAGAACCCACGGTGTATTTGTGTGCAGTGGCATCAGCTGAGCTGCTAGAATCTTCATTTGGTTCCTTTAGCATTTTCCCATTTTGAAGAAAGCTCCGGAAAAGTGTGAGAGCAAGGAAGGAGTAGACAAACATTATGAACAGTATGTAAAAGTAAGCATTGTCGTAGGATTTCCTGGACAAATTAGTGAACGGTATCTGGCTTGGGGTGACTGTGGTTACATTCACAAGGAAATTCTCATGGTTATCCTGTTCTTTCAAGATGACTTCCTTACACTTGGTAAGCATCGAGAGTAGCATAGTCTTATTCATGGCGTCAGTACTGACAGGGCAGCATGCCATTAACAACAAAGGAACAATCTGCGCAATCTTTTTGCACATTTTATAAAATGATAGCAGTCAGCAAACATACTGACCCACTAGTCATCAACAGGTCCTTCTGATGGTTTGCTGAGTCTCCATGCAGCATTGACAAAAGGCTTGGAATGCCACCTGCATGTGTTGTGTTGGAAAAATGCCCTAATTAATCATAGCAAAGTCACAAAGTTGCTTTTAACATCCAAATTCAGGTAACTTCAATAAAGTTGACATGGATCATCTCTCCAGTAAGAAAAATATATTATTTAAAAAAAAAACTGCTGAAGTTTGTAGAGTAAAGCTGAAGGTACAATGCCATTTCTGTCTCCGTCACGCACACAGGCTGGATGTTGACTGGAAAAAGCAGTTGGTGAGACAGTTTAGGAAAGGAATGCTGTCCCGGTCTGCTGTTTGTTTGTCACACTCAAGATAAAGAGGCATTTCTAAAATAGATACTTGCTAGCAACCCATTTTCATTCTGTAATATAATGAAACAACAATAATAACAAAAATAATAATAATAATAATAATAATAATAATAATTATTATTATTATTATTATTATTATTATTTTATTATTCGATTTTGTAACAACTAAATGCAATTTTAAAGTAAAAATCTTATAAATATAAAAAGCAGATGTAAAAAATAACCATAACTCTCTACTTGGAATTTAAGGCTTTAAAACAGGCTATGTTTTTTACATGGATATCTGAGGCTTGATGACGGTGGAGTGGCTGGCTGCTTTATGTCCCAGGGTACCCTTATGTCTGTGTCACCTTCTGGTTCTTTCTTTTAGTTATGCTGTCTTAGCAAGTCTGCCAGAGTTTCTGCTTACTCAACATTACAAATTACAAAAAAAAATCATACCTAACGCTCTTTATTCTCTTCTCTACCCTTTCTCTTCACCTCCTGTTTGGATGAGCTACACCTGATATGGCTGAGGCACCAGGAGATACCAGTGGCCCCAATTTCTGATTCCTCCTGCTCCCCAAACCTAATCCATGCTGACCCATGCTGTTTCTTGGAGTCTCATCTAAACCAACATGGACATGGACAGCCTATAGAACACCATAATGGGCAGATGTAGAAACCAAGAATTAGATTACATCTTTTAATTAATTCTCTGGCTACTTTTTATTTATAATTGCACTGTCTGTGTCACCCAAATGAGAATGGGCTCCCTTATGAGTCTGGTCTCTCAAAGTTTCTTCATCTTTTCATTTCAGGGAGTTTTTCCTTACCACTGTCACCACTGGCTTGCTCATCAGGGATAAAATTTATTTAAATGTACAACCTTTTCCATTATTTCTGTAAAGCTGCTTTGAGACAATGTCTATTGTTAAAAACACTATACAAATAAAATTTTATTGAATTGAATTATCACGAAATAAAACAACATATAGCATACGACACAACTTATCAGACAAACCAAGACACTCTAACAGGTCTGTAGATATACAAACCCATATGAAGGGTGACACCTTTCTGTCATACTCAGCATATGTCAGTAACTTGTTCCTCAGTTTGTGTTAGAAAATTAGTCTTCAGACTCCATACACATTATTTAGCCCTTGTTCTCTGGTTGTCCTTCCCTGAAATTTTGGAGATTATCTGACCCAGACATTCAGATGTAAAATCACTCGGATCCTTACAGGTCCTTTTCCTTCTTCCAACACATGAACACGAACCGTTCAGCTGCTGCCTAACATATCCCACTCCCTGACAGGTCCCACTATAACAAGATATACATACAGTCTATGCTGCATATTATATACAGTGGATACAAAAATTGTACATACCCCTATTAAAATGGCAGGTGTTTGTGATGTAAAAAATCAGACCAAGGTTAATAATTTCAGATTTAATTTCCACTTTCTGTGTGACCTATAATTTGTGCAAAACAAACAGAAAGGGTTTAAAGAGGAAAATGTTAACAAAGAAAAAAAAAAAAAAAGTGGTCGTATAAGCATGCACACCCCTGGGGATATGGCTTGTTTTTAGAATTAACCAATCAGATTCAATCCCATGCCAAATAGTAGACAGAACACACCTGCCATCAATTAAAATGACTCTTATTAACCCCATATTAAGTTCAGCTGTTTTTGTAGGACTTTCCTGACATTTACTTAGTTGCATCTTAGAAAAAAAAAAATAGTCGTAGCTTATAAAGCATCAAAAGGATCCCCATGTTGGAAGGTATCATCGACAAATAGATAAATATGGCACAACAGTGCCACTACCTAGAACTTGACATCCCTCCATAACTGATAAAAAGACAAGAAACAAACTTATCTGTGAGTCTGCAAAGAGGTGCTGGAATATCTTACAAATGACAACAATCTCCTGTATTTGTCATATACATAGGCTGTGTGGTATGGTGGTAAGAAAAACATCCAAACCTAACTAAACTTTGTGAAAACCTACATCAAGTCTTTCAAAGGTATGTGGGAAAGTGTATTATGGTCTGATGAGGCCAGGGTTGAAGGTATGTTTGATGCAAAACCAACACTGAGCTTCACCAAAAGAACACCATATCCACAGTAAAGCATGATCATGGCAGCATTATGCTTTGGGGCTGCTAGGCAGCTAGAACTGGAGCCTTAGTCAAGGTGAAGGTTATAAACAGTTCCAAATTTTTGTCAGTTTTGGCATAAAACCTTCTCTGCTAAAAAGCTGAAGATGAAAAGGAATTTCACCTTTCAGCATGACAATGACCCAAAGCATACCTCCACATCAACAAAAGAACAGCTTCATCAGAAAAAGATGAAAGTTTTGGAATGGCCCAGCCAAACCTGAATCCAATTGAAAATCTCTGAGGTGACCTGAAAAAAAAGATGCCCTTGCAATCTGACAGATTTGGACCACTTTTGCAAGGAAGAGTGGGCAAAGATTGCCAAGTGAAGATGTGCAATGCTGATAGACTCCTATTTCAAAAGGGCTGAATGCTTCAAATTAAAAGATGCTTCAGTAAAAGTGTCAGTTTATAGTTGTGCATATTTATGTAGCCATGCTGTTGTACGTTTTTTGTAACTGTAACTGTAACACAAATTACTGAGTTTGTCTTTCTGTTGATGCAGATTATACTCTAGTTCAATGTCTATTTTTATCGAAAGTGTGGAGGTTTATACGGCTCTTTTTCTTGCCTTTTAAATTCCTTCACTCTTTATAATCCTTTTTCTCCTTTTTCTCCATCCTCTCGTTTTCTCCCACACACTCTCATGTGTCCTTACAGGAATATGCACTCTCCCCTTTCACCCTTCTCCATCTCCCAATGACGTGAGAGCACCCGTAACTCTTACCCTGTCAGCTCTGCTGGAGTGCTCTTGCCATTTCAAAGAGTGCCAGGGTCAAATGTTAAGTCGTCTCCAATGTGTGTTAATCTGGCTGCCACTCAGATCCATGCTGAAAGAGAGACTGAACACTCCATGTTTTCCCTATTGTTGTGAATACTGTGTGCTTTGTCTCAGCATTATAAAAAAGGGAATAAAAGCAGCTATTACTAAGTTTTAAGAAACATGTAATTGTTTAATTAGTATAATGAGCTTATTGAAATTCTTTATTTAGTTAATTATAGTAATCTGTGTACATACTAGCATACAAATCACACACACACACACAGAGAGAGAGAGAGAGAGAGAGAGAGAGAGAGAGAGAGAGAAGAGTGGCAGTACCAGCTGCAGGTACCTGATCTAAGTACAAGAAAAAGTACAGAGGAATGAGAAGGGACAGTGAGAGGGAGGGCAATGAAATATTTTATGTCTGAAGTTTTGAACAAGATGTGTGTGGTGGTGGTGGGGGGGGGTACATGTGTGTGTGTGTGTGTGTGTGTGTGTGTGTGTGTGTGTGTGTGTGTGTGTGTGTGTGTGTGTGAGACAGCAGTATGTAATGTCACCTTGTGAACTACAGACCACAGTTCTCCATAGGGTGTGTCTCTATGTCTACTCTCTGAGGTGCTTTGGAGGTTTACAGGTCTCTGCTTTCCTCATTAACTCCATTAAATGCTCCCCCGAGAGCAGGAATTTGTCAAGCAGAAGTGTTTATGAAACAAGATATATTTATGCACTCTCTTTAAAGCACAGAGGGTCACTGCGCTCGGTTGGAAACAACCTGATAGCTATTGTTCTATGTCACGCCAATTGTCTCTTAATTTTCAATAAGATCAAATAAGTCGACCCATGCACAGCTGATCTGGATGTGGGTATGGACTGAGGTTAATGTGAAACATGATAAGGCAAAACTAAATTAATGTGTTGTTTATTCTGACAAACAAAGACAGGCACTAGGGAGGAAGGAGGGTAATTAAAAAGGGGGGAAAAATACCCTTTATTAACCACATGACCAAAGCCTGAATGCTTTTTTAGTTTTTTATTTTTTCTTATAAATAGTAAATAGTGCTGCATTTGACACAAGACATTTTGCAACAACAATTGAATGCAGTCGTAAAGAAAAAATCATAAAGTATAAAAAGCAGATGTAAAAAATAACCTTCGGCATGGAATTTAAGACTTAAAACGGGTGGCGTTGTGTTATAGGCACACAATACTGTTTTTTCTCACATTGACAATCATGTAAAGATTGGTCAACTTAGAAATGGGAACATTTATGTGTCCAATGTAAGACAACAAATGAACTGTCCTGTCATATGTTTCCTTTATACCAATTAGGTATTATAAAATATAAGATGGTTTACTGTTAGTTAAAGCAGCAATACACACCTTTGCATTTTGCTTATCAGTTGGAATTTTCTCACTTATTCTTAAAATATCTAAAATTGCTGATAATGTGCTAATAATTTAAAAGACATTACAGAACACTGTGTCAGGGTTGTGGAGTGTGAAAACTTTAGGAGAGTAAGATTTAGCAGACCTGAGTCCTGTTGAACAGAAAGACATTCTTCCAGTTCAGGGTCCACAACTACTGTCTCTGAGTGCTATGTTTTGTAGTATTTTATAATGTTCGTTAGGAACTTCTCCCTATTGCTTTTTCACAATCTACATGTGAATTATTAAATCAAGAGATGTGTATGAGGTATAAATTGTGTATATTGCACTTTCTTTGGATTTCAGTTTGTGCTACTTTAGTCTTTTCTTTCTCTCATACACTATATCCACCTCTCCTCTCCTTTCTCCTATGGCAAACGTTTAATATGTCTTCGCACAATGGAATTTTAGTTGCTTTTAGGTATCAGTGTCTACATTTAACTATACCGCAGTTGTATGGGTGAGCGTGACACATCTTTCTTTCATTGATATGCCTGACATAAGTGAAATTCCATCAGACACTTCAGGGCATAAGAGCCAGATCAATCAGTTTCTCTCGCTTGCACACACATACTCGTAAATAATGCTGATGAAGTCGATAGAAGATGATACACACACCCAGAGAAGGAGCCCTTATTTCCCCCAAACACATCACGAGTCAAACAACAAGCTCTCATGATAACGTAATGTGAAGTTACAAGTTTAACCTAAAACATGAAGGCATTTCAACTGCCTGACCCTACACATTTCCCTGCTGGTCATTTTAGATTAAATATCCAGTCTTTAACAGTCTTTAATTTCATTTCTTTCATTTCAGTTTTTTTAAGCTCCTTGTCCACCTTCCAGTCTCCCTTACTGCTTAAGTGGCGTTCTTTGGGAATGGTCGATTAAGCTGTGTGTTGGGAGATGTTTGAAGGCATGAAATGAGCGCCAACCACAGAGGGCCTTTGGTCCATGTCATCCACACTAATCCTGAATTCTTCAGACTGAGAACCAACCCAGCATGGCTGGGTGGTGTGGCTTGATCGGAACTGTCCTGATGTCAGGGGGATTGTGGGTAGGCATGGATCTGGAAGTGAATGTCAGAGGTCAGGAGAAGAGCTGAAGAGCAGGTGGTTTCTCTCAGAGCGTCCGGAACTTTCCCTCTTTTCTCCTGTTTGCGTCTTCCTGCTCAGCTGATGTTGGGCTTCAGATAATGAAAGGCACCTGTGACACAGAGTGAGAGAGAAAGAGAGAGAGAAGAGAAAGCAAGAAAGTGTATTTTAGTAGCAGTTTTATGACTTATGACACATGACAGCCTGTAGGTGGAGGTCTTGTATAGAAGAGGTTTCCTCTGCAGAAGAGGACCCAGGTGTATTGTTGAAGCACTAGAATGGGCAGCATTTAGTGTGTGTGTGTGTGCGTGTGTGTGTGTGTGTATGTGGTCGAAGAAGCCTGATCAGTGCTACAATACACTGTACAGCTCCACCCAGCGATGCTTGGAGTACGACCAACAATCAATAAGAGTTCAGTATCTGACCTCTGACTGAAACACATGGTTCTAATAGGGAGCTGCCACAGGCTATTTTACTCCTGCTAAAGCCCTCTTCAACCCCCACCCCAATACACACACACACACAAACACCCCTCGATTCTCCAGTACTACCCACACATGCGCACACTAACTTTTCCACACTCGCAAAAACGTACAAACTAGCAGCCATAGCTCACATCTATACACCAAACCACACAAACACACACTATTCCTGGTTTGGTGTATGGGCCACTGACTGAAGCAAATGAATTATTTCAAGATGGCGTCATATAGGGCATTCAACATGTGGTCTGTACCATTCCAATCCACTCATTGGATCTGTCAAACATACTTTGTGATGGTTACTCCTTTTACTTCTGCTTTCTCTTGTGTGTGTGTGTGTGTGTGTGTGTGTGTGTAATGAGCAACTGACTGCTCCTTTCATTTCTGTTTTCATGTGTCTGTGCATGTGCACGTAATGAGCAATATCTTCATTACCCTTGAGGTTATTTCATGGCTAGCTTATGGACTCCTAAGATTGAGGCGAACTCATCACATGGGTCGTGAAAGGTCACGTATGCTGGGTTGTGACCCATGATGGCGTCTACTTGTTACTTGTTCAAATTGAGACTATTAAAATCCTAATCACTCACCGGCCGGGTTCAAGTGCAGAGAAAAATAATCCTATCAACTCAGAATATCAGCACTGTCACTGATAGACAACAAGCATTTCACTCCAGATTGAAAAGTATGGAGAGTTAGGAAATATATTAACTAACTAAAGTAACTAACTAAAAGAGAAGTTTTACTCTGAATGTAATCAGTTAAAAAAGCAGTCGTGTGGAAAATTGAAAAGGGACAAAATAGGTTTGAAATGATTTGAAAGAGTGATAGTATTTAAAAAAAATATTTTATATCATGGTATAATACAGCTTTACATTTTAAATCTGTCAATTGAATTAAATGTTATAAGAACGTAGCTGCTAGATTTATTGCTAAACGAATTATTTTTGCGTAATTAAGAAAAAACAACGTAGAAATATTATTTATTCTGTTTCTGAATTACTAAGCTAATGATTGCAAAATTGATATGAATAGGTTCAGTTTATGCACTACACAGATCTATGTCCAGGCACACACACCATCAAACAGTAGTGGTATTCACCTTACTTTGCCCATACTGGCTGTATTGGTATGGTGCCATGTGGTCGACGCTGTAGGCTGGTGAGCTGTAGCTGGGTGGGCAGTAAGACTGTGAGCTGGGCAGAGAAGGCATGCTGGCTAATCCAGACAGAGACTCCAGTCTCTGTGATGAGTGGCAGCTGGCAGCCATGCCCGCACTGGGCTCCAGAGGACCCGTGAGAGGAGAGAGGGAGAAGTCTCCCTGCGGCTGATGAGGCACACCTCCTGGGTTCAACAGTCCCATTACCTGAGAAAGAGGCGAGGAGAGGAGAAGACAAGGAAGAGAAGGAGGGAAGAAGAAAAAAAATGAGCATCGTATTGCACAAAAATGCATGTAAGGCATACTGGGATATTGTAGAAAAGCCTATATAATCTTTAAATTACATTGACACCAGATCACAAAATGAGATAAGATGCCATCTTAAATGTATCCGTCTAACCAGCAATACTGGCATGTTCCATGCACATATGCCTCTCATTTGATTAGACTTCCCAGTTTAGTAGAGAAAAATCAGGGATTTAGTTTAAATATCTTACACTCAATATTAACTTAACCTTTATCTTCACCAAATACTGAACAAGTACAGAGCAGCAATAAAACATTCACCACATAATCATCTTTTTTCACCAGCAAGGATTAATAAAGAAAAAAAATGAAACCATAACCACAATGTCTAAAACACTCAGGGGACTTTAGTGAATCATCTTCATATCTAATTCAGCCATTTAGCTGAGTGTTAGCAAGATTTGGAAAGCTGGTATGTTAACTCTGACATCGGTGCCAGAGGGCCCTCACTGCCAGCACTGATGGGCCAAGCTTGGCCTGGCTCTGAGGGAGGTTCCCTCTCCCGCTCCGCTAATCATTAATGAAAAGCAGTCTGGGTAAAGCTGAGATCACCAGCACACACTCACTCATGGTCCATAAGACTCCGATTATTCTCCATCCGAGCGCACACATGGTCCTGTTTAAATAATTTCCCATATAACAGACAGAGAGAGAGAGAGAGAGAGAGAGAGAGAGAGAGAGAGAGAGAGAGAGAGAGAGAGAGAAATGCTTGGGAGTTGTGTTTCTACGCTGCTAACATTTTCCCCAAAAAAATGCTGGTGTGTGCATTTGCGTTTATACGAGTGCATCGTTTAGAAAAGAAAATTGTGGGAGAAGAAGTGAAAAGGGAAAAGAGAGTGGACATAGATCTGTGGTCTGCCTGCAATGGAGTGAATTAAACTCAGCATGTCCAACAGAAACAGAAGGGCTGTGTGTGTGCGTGTGTGTGTGTGTGTGTGTGTGTGTGTGTGTGTGTGTAGCTTATATGTCTACTTGAATGAATGCATGTAGTTAAGAGTTTTACAACCACTGTGAAGGGTCGTGAAATCCCTCTAGTGATTCATCTTAAACAGCTGGATGAGCACACACATGTAGAACATAAGCAAGGAACAGACGGAGAGAGAATGAGGTTTTTTTTTTCACATTTGCACATATTTATTTATATTAACAATTGTTATTTGTTCTTAATTTTTTTTTTATTTCTGATCCAATACAACACAACATCTAGTATAATACTATTTAACTATTTAATTTTACTTTATCTATTTAATTTTTCGTTGTAATTATTGTATAATTCTTTAACCTTCTACTACTTTAATAATCACAGCTTCAGCCATGTTATAGCACAGTACTACTAATTTGCACATAATGCCTAAAAAAAAAGAATACCCTGCATTCAACTGAATTTAAGTGGTGTGTTTTCCACCTTAAGGCCACACACACTCACACTCACAGTGACAGTAGGTAATTTACAGGTTCCTGGTCAGAGGGATCCGGAGTATGTGAGAGGAGCATGCTGATGTGTTATGCTTTACAAATGGAAACCACATGAAGGTTAAAAAGCCTCGTTCGCCTAGCTGCAGGGGGAGACATGTCTACACGTGAGGTGAACTCTCAAGCATTCTCCAAAGAGCATACACATAGGTCGCTGACAAAATGCTTCCCAATAACATGTTATATATATATATATATATATATATATATATATATATATATACACAACTGAAAATATTATTTATTTAAATGTTTTACATTTGTGTGTGACATGCACATATGTCAGGTTGTGTCTTTTTATAGGCACACATATCCCTACAGAGACTGTTAGATCTGAATGCAAGTGTATAGGCAAACAGCTAAGAATATATCAGTGGCTGAATGTGTATATATGAATCTCCGGTGCTCTGGTTTGCAGTGGTTCCGGAGCTTATGTGCTATGGTGTGAGAATGCGGGTGGTTTTTGCAGGCTTGGTGTGAACAGAACACTGGTATGTGCTGGATTATACACCAGGCGTGTGAGATTTTTACCCATGGGGCAAGTGAGCTGAGCCAGGCTGTAGCACATGACATACTTCACCACTTTGCTCACAATGACACACACATACAGAGAGAGAGAGAGAGATAGAAATAGAGAGAGAGTGACACCCAGAATGTAATTATACATCTATACAGTATTTACACTGAAGCCAAAACCTGCAGTTCACAACATTGCTGTGTATATCTGTATATTTCTGTATATCTCCTTTTATATTTACAAGACATATTTTTATCAATATGTCAATTTTTACTATTATTTACTGTTATTAAATTATTATATTACATAAAGGCCCAGTGTGGCTTCACTGTCCAGTTCACAGCCCACTTAAAACTAATGAAATCAAAACAAGAGATGGATAAAATTCTTCCCAGCTTGGAAAAGGTCTAGATTTCCAAAAACGAAATATCCTTGTTTTACTTTTAAAACTAATGTAGTCTACTTTTTTTCATTTATCACAGTTAGTACTAAAATAAACCTAAACAATATTTAACCATTTGAATGATTTAAGCCATAAGAAAACCTCTGAAGTGTGAATCAAACCAAGTCTGTGCTTTGTCCTACCTTAAACCACTCAACAAATATATAAATGAAACAATTAAGCAATAAAGTGAGTCATTAGCATAAATTACACAGTACATTATGAAGGATAAATTCTCTCATTTCAATCAATTAGGGGTCTGGAACATTCCATAATTAGAATCACAGACACAGAGTTTTGCCCTCATTGAGACGCCCAGAGGCTCTTACTCTCCAGGGGCAACAGAAGGCCACTAATCAGCTCTGGCCTAGGTCATGCACACACACACACACACACACACACATGCACTAATGGCAATACCATATTCTGTGTGAATGTGAGACAACAACCCAATGTTTAATGGTTATGATAGTTCAACATCAGTACTTATCACTCAAACTTTCCAATGCAATGTCATCTCATCTGCTTTGAACAATGAAGTCACACAAGCATTACAATCAGTCAGTTATTTTGGAAATAGATCCATGGCACTTCTATTACGCCAAACAATAACAACATTCAATGACAATGAATGTCATTGTGAGAATTTATTTCTGGATTTCTATATTTAGACAAAAATATGCTCTCTGTTCACCCTGTTTTTGTCCAAAATCACACAAAAAAATCCCTGCAAGGCTTTTAAATTTTTACTGCATAAACAGAATCACATGCAATATTATTTATGACACCCTTTTACCACCACCCTTCCATCTATGCCTCCTACCACAAGGTCTTTGCTTAATTCTTTTTTAAGTCATCATGAACATAGCAGACTTCCCTATGTGCTTCCAGAATATCATACGTATGATCGAGCAGGAGGTGCCTCTGAGGTGCTTAGCAGCTCATTTTCCGCTTGTTAGCACGAAGGCGCATGGCGCTCACCACGGGAGATAGCAGCCGACGAGTGTGTAATCACATAATTGTCTTTTCACTTCTCATTTTCATCACTATCCTTTCTGCCACTTGTTTACTTTCACTCCAAATTTCACTCTCTACACATGCTATCAGTTATAATGATAGCGAGTGGACAAGGATTATTTATTACTATTATTATAAATCAACATGCTGTGGAGGCCCAAAGTACTTTACTTTTCATGTAATGCCAGTTTGTGTCCTGTGGAGGCCCACAGTACTTCATTTTTCATTTAATGTCAGTCTGTCTCTGGTATCCCCAACTGAAAATTTTCATTTTCAGTAAATTCACATGAGGAAGAAACCTTTAGAGATGCCAGACTCATTCACCAGCTCATTCACACAGATGTATTCACCAGCACTTTTTGGGTACTAATCAACAATATTCATCTGAGATTATCCACTGCATATGATAACCAAAAGATGTACTTTAACCTCATTTTTCAAACAAATTTCAGTTACTTATGTTCAGTTACAACATGCTCAAACCTGCTAAACTAAAAATCATCTGTTGTCAAAGAAGAAGTGAATCACTTTGCCATCTGTGGGGAAGCAACACACAACACAGCACACAATTCTCTGCACCAAATACATAAACACCATATATGTGCTATACTGTATTAGAAGAAGGTCACTGACCTGTGATGAGAGGCCATTGCTGATAGCAGGGTTGACCGGGTTAGAGTGGCTCGGTGCAGGCACAAAGCTGTCTGAGTATCCTGAGAAGCCATGACGGCCTGACGACAGGCAGTAGGCTGAAGTAGCGTCCTGGGCTCCTGGAGCGGTAGCCAGACTGCTCTGGTGCACTGAAGTTGGTGGAAGAGGCTGGGGCCTGTGCACTGTGCTGGCCTGTTCTGACATTGCTGATAGATATAAAAAAAATAAAAAAGAAAAATGTGTTACTTGACTGCTATTTAGCACGTTTGTGGTCAAATGTCTTACTGAATGAAAGCTCAAACATTTTGCCAGCGTATATACTGCATGTAGCTACTGCTATGGATGTAATGTTCATGTTAAATAAGTTGATTACGTTTTGTGTTTATGTCAGCAAAAATGATCTGATTGCATGTGCAACATGTTCCTTGCTATTTTCTGTTCTTGTCTAATTCTGCATTTAATAACATTAACAACCTTTGATAACAATGATCTTGAGTACATGATAAAAATATGTAATTATTATTGTCTAATAATAATAATAATAACAATAATAATAATAATAATAATAATAATAATACAATGCACTTGACAACACAGACATACCTAGAACCATTGTGTTTTCATTTTTCATTTGAATGTGATATCTGACCCACCTTGTGGGATGGACGAAGCTGAGTAAGGACTTTCCGGAAGCTGGTAAGGCTGTAGGCTGGACATGGCTGATGGTGGGAATCCTCCAGGAATCAAGTGATTGAATGCCATCAGCTGATTTGCTCCTGCCTGCTTCCTCCAGCGAGCCCGTCTGTTACTAAACCACACCTACAAACCAATATACCAAAAAATGTATTTAATGAGTAACTTTCTATCAGGGCAAAAATGTAGGTGCGTTGTTAAATACGTGTCCTATGTGCATTTTCGGTGAAATATATTGCAATCTTCACTTATACACAGTATAGGGACAAGAGTGTGCATGTGAATATAGGTGTGTGCAGAATCTTGTGTAAGCCCATGAGCATATGTGTGAGAGGCTGTTTGTGCACTGGACTGTATTTGTACACACACACACACACACACACACAATAAATAAATAAATACATTTAGATCATACTTGACAGGGTTAAAGAGTTTTTAATAAAAATGCAGTATTTGCAGTAATATGCTTGGGCTATGTTATTTCTTAAGAGGGGGAAAACAAGTTGTGTGTCTGTCTCTGTGTGTGTGTGTGTGTGTGTGTGTGTGTGTGTGTGTGTGTGTGTGTGTGTTTACCTGCACTCTTGCCTCAGTAAGTTTGGCTCTTTGGGCAAGCTCCTCGCGTGTATAGATGTCTGGGTAGTGTGTGCGTTCAAAAGCTCTCTCGAGCTCTTCAAGCTGCTCGGCAGTGAATGTCGTGCGACTGCGGCGCTGTTTTCTCTTCAGGGGCAGACCTGGCTCTGAGTCGACATCTGAACCCTCATCCGAATGACTCGCTAAAACAAACACATTGCACAGTTATTTCAAGAATTAAACAATCCTGCAGATTACTTACAGGGCAAAGGGGGATACTGTGGTACCAAATAAACATTAGAGAAACCAATAAGGGCAAAACAACAGAAATATATAATACAGACTAATCTTTAATTTATTAGGAATTATATATGTATGTTTCATTTATTCACATGGAGGTGCACGTTTAAAAAAAATCTATGCAATCACAACAAAACATTTAAATTTTAAAATGCAAAACCTTTTTCTTGTGTTCAGAAAAAAAATTTAAAACCTATTTACGCCATATTTACTGTTGGTTTTACTTTGCTTTAAATGCAAAGTGCAGACATAACTATAGCTACTGCCCTGTCTCAAACTACAAACTCTTCCCAAAATCTAATTTCAAAATGGGTAAATTATGCAGATTATTTTTGCTTGATTTGCAAATATGTTTTAATACATGCTTTCCATAAATAGTTAGTAATTAATTTAATAAGTGATTATTAGATGTTTAATATTAATTATTTTTTGATATTGAGCATTTTGTAAAAATGCAGAAATACTCATTTGACCATGTTGGCAAAATTAAACAAATGGTAACAACATGAATGAAATTAAAACAGAAAAATTCTTCAATTAATACTTTTAGATTCACTGCACAGAATCAACAGTTGTTATCTTTTCTACTCAACAATATTGCAATTTTCCTATAGATAATTAGATCCACTTTAAATGTGCACATGCAGATGTATACACACACACACACACACTCACAAATACACACACACAATCATGCATGCATGCACTGCTGTGTGTGTGTGCTCGCTGTAAGTTTGGGACCGTGTTTATTCACGGGTCATTCAGACTGCCCTTGAGCTTGAAGCTCAGCATCTCCAAGGAGGCGGGGAAGGGGTTCTCTATCAAATAATGATTAGGCCTCTCAAACTAGCGTGACAGCCTGCTATTGTGCAATAATACGCCTCGAAATCCCCAGTCCCCAACACACAAACATGGCATCTGTTTCGTCCGACACCAACCATATCTTTTCTCTAACTCCTTTCTTTCGTTCACCCCTCTCCCCATATCTCTATGGTTCGACCCTGCAAGAGTGGGAACAGTTGACCAGGCATGGATATACTGCACAGGATAATCGATTGATATTCCTGACAAAATATCTTGATCATAGACATGTGTGTATCTTACCTGCTAATTATTGGCAATGCAATCAAAACTACTTGGTATCTCTATTTTAAGGACAATGTCGGCATGTAACCAGCATGTAAATTATAATTTTATAGTTTTTACAGTTAAACCAAACCTCAACCACATGTTATTTTACATCCTAATATCTTCACTTGGAGATATGTGACAGATAAAAAATATATTGCAGGTGTTGTCATTAACCCATATAAAATTACACATCTCCATGAAGCCATATCATATAAAATAATTGTACGACTTGCCCAAATATTTAAATTACTTTTATTTATTTATTTGTTTGTTTGTTTAAATATATGTTATATAAATATGTTTAAATATGTTTATATAAATACTCAGCATATAATTGGTACTAATCTATATTTACTTTTACTACTCTAGTAAAATGTTACATGGGAAATCTCACAACCTGAATTACATATGAGCTAGCTATGAAAACTTACAGATGACTAATCATGTCAAAGCAATGTTTTAGCATGCACTAAATACAAACTTGTTGAACATGCAATTAATTAATTATGTCTTCATGTTTGACCTGATAAGAAATTAAATAAGCTAAAAAGTAATTACATTCCTTAAGTGCTCAAGTCCTCAAGTGAGGGGAGAGAGTGAGACAGATCCAGATTTTGAGCTTTAATTAAAAGGAAGAAGGAAATCAAACTAGCAGGAGAGCCGCTGTGCTTATAGAGCCACACAGGAAATGCTGTTACTTTATGCCAGCATGGGTCTTGCTAGGCATCTCATAGGGATTTGGAGCATAGAGGAGAGAATGACAGAAAGCAAGGAGAAAACTGGAAAAGGAAGAAGGGAGACCAAGAGCAGGACAGAGTGAAGCACGTTATCACTTTCACATGGACCCTAGCAGGTTTGATAGTTTGCCAAAGACATGCTGTGCAAGGAATAAAGTGTTCACGATTTTTGAGGACAAGTGAAGTTATATAAAATTCTTTTTTATGCAGCTTATAAACAAGAACAACAACTGCTCAAAAGTAGAGGTTTAACATTTGAGGAAAGTTAACAGTTGGGGTTGGAGAAGAGGCAAAGTGTTAACTTCGGAGTTCAAAGCTCAGTACTTGTCTTTCTCTTGTCCCTTTCTCTCCCATCTTTCTTCTCTGAGTTTTTATTATCTGCGACTGTGGCAAAAACACTCCATCATGGGCTGTGAGTTAATAGTAAATGACACTGTTACTTTTGTCATCCTCTATTCTCTCTCTCCCTCTCTCTTGCTCTCTCCTTCTCAGGGAGTTATTTGGGAGTCTTTTGTTGGCCTATATGGGGAAGCCTGTGGCTGAAGGCTTTGGAGTCTGATTTCCACGCTCCATCTGTAGGATCCATCAGAGCTGGGCAGGCGGGCATTCAGGGCCGCTGTCACCTGCCCAGCGGGGGAGGGGGCACGAGGGGGGGCACAATGGGGGCAGGACGTGGGGGCCAATGGGGGAACAGCAGGGGGCCGCCCCCGATCCTTCCTTCACCATCGCCAGGGGGTTTACGTGTAGATGGGGTGGGGGGGTGGTGGCTTAAAGGGGTAGGTAAGAGAGGATGTGGATATATGTACACACAAACACACACACAAATATATATATATATATATACTCAGAAAGAGTCTCCTATGTGCTAAATTGTAAAGGTTTTGTTAAATAAAACAGTAATCAAGAATTTATTCCATTTGGTTTCATTATGCCACCTGTGAAACGTCCATTTTCAAAGATGCCACTGTTTTCTGAAACTTCCAGTAAAACATAGTTATGTGATGATGGATAGATAGATGGATGAAATAATGATGCTCCAAATTGAATGTCAGTTTCCTTGAACTTTAGTAGGAAGTCGGTCTAAGAAATAGGAAGCACTGGCTGGTTTCCTGCAGAGTTTTTGCCTACTAACAAAACCAGGAATTTACTGGAACACCTCCTCCATCACTTGCTACTCCTGATCTAGACAGATCCTAGGGGAAGAAATGTGTCTCACTCTATTTCCATCTCACTTCTTGTAACTTTTTGTCTTTTCATATGCATCCAAATCAGTCTAGGACAGCTCACTTAGGAGGGCAGCAGAGATAAATAGTTTTTTTTCCACCTGACTCTTAAACAGAAGAGGAAATTAGGCTTTTAAATAAAGTTGCAGTGTGAGACAGGACTAAGAGTTTTTTTTTCTTTGCAAGTAGAAAGTACCAGAGTTTTACTGTATAGCCCGATTTGGTTTGGTACCGCAGATGCAGACTCCCTCACTGTGTTTGTGGAGGCAGTAATAACAATACTTCCCCCGCTGCCACAGTGCAAGGCTATTCATTAATCTGACACAAGGTGCATGCCTTCTATTCGAAAAGGGTATTTGTATTCAGAGCAGTCACTCCTGGAGTGTGCACACACACACACACACAACACAACACAACACACAAAGAGTGAAAACTGTTAAAAACTCTATAGCCCTAAACACAGCCTTACTATTTATCAACCCTCCATCAGAGTGGAAGGAGAAGACTAAAGAACGGGGAGAGAAAGAGAGGGAGAGAGAACGAGCTACCCTGTTGAATGGGTTCCACCTGCAGACATAAGAATGCAGCGCTGGGGCAGACAGAATTCCACACTGATCCAAATAGCAACATGAGCACAACATTCAGTGGTGATGGCAACAGGAGGAGACTTTGTTAACCTTGCCATGTTACTATTGGAAGCATGACTGGAGCTCCAGTTTTGCAGTGTTTACTCAGTGTTTGTCTGGTAGCGTGCTTCTCATACACACAACCCTTTTTATGTTTATGCAAACCCACACAGAGAACCGGTGTCACACTTTCTCTGTAAACATGCTAAGTAAAAGAGGTAAACCTCACCCGGAGCGACTGAGCCAGCAAAATGACGTTTGAGTGACACTGCAGATTAGCCAAACCCCTCAAAAAATTAAAAAATGCTGAAAAGAAGGATTCATATCCAGAAAAAAGAAAATGGGTGGGAGAAGGGTGGGAAAACAAAACTAAGAAATAAAGCAAAAAGAGAAGGGTGGGAGAGAGAGAGTGTAAGAGAGAGTAAGAGAGAGAGAGAGGGAGAGTAGCCATCTGGGCCGTTTATAGCTCTTAGTAGGGGGAGAGCCATCTCCTCCTGAGGGGCAGTTAAATGGCAGGGTAATTGAGCTAGTGACATGTGTTCAGCAAACAAAACAAAAGGCAGAAGAGACAAATGAAGCATTTATTTGCTCAGTGGAGGAGCGCTGGCCCTTTGGGCTCTTGGGCCCGTGCGCCGCTGCTGGAGTGTATTAAGGAGTATATAGAGGGCCAGCAGATGCAGAGGAAAGAATGGTTAAGAGACTGATTATGAGTCCATCTGCGGCTGGCATTTAGTTAAGAGGGAGGAACTGGGGAGGCACTCGGACTGCTAAAGAGACACTAACTCTCCAGCTGGAGAGAGAGAGAGTGATAGAGAGTAAAAGAAAAAAAAAGAGTGCTATAAGGGTGGGCCATAGAAAAAGTAAAAAAAAAAATTTGTAAGACACATCTTTACAACATTTGATCCTAATTTAATTATTTATGCAGAACCCAAGTGTAAATCCCAAACTTTAAATAACTGCAACCTAATACTTTAAAAAACAATAATGAACAAACAAATTACCAAAACATTATAGTTCTTTTGATGCCATAGTATAGTGGGAAAAAGCAGGGATAAAAATGTTTATTTTGCAACATAAAAACTGCTTCGTCAGAGAACACATTAGCAAAACAGCACTCATTTAGGGCAGAGTGTGAACCTTCCCAAAAACAGAAGAAAAATCTATGCCTCCAAAATCCATATTGTGTATGCCAAAATGTACACAATCTTACACACTTGTTAGAGTAAGGTCTGTGTAAGGTTGATCTCTTCTGCATTCACATGAAACCATTTCAATAAACTGTCTGAAAAGGTTACTAATATTTTGTTGAAAACAACTTGTAGGAACATACAACAACATTGCTGTGGTCATGAAGAACTTATTCCCAAAACATTTACCTGCCACTGGAAGGCAAAACATTATTTTAACCCTCGCTACCAGCAGAGAAGGCATTTGCTCAGCCAGTGACCCAGGGCTCATCTGTGACCTAGGACAGGCATGGCTCACATTCTCTGGGGATCAGAAAATAGGCAAGGTGCTTCTTTGCACCATTCAGCTCTCTGATTCTCCCTAATTCTCTACCTACTTTACACACTTAAAATGGCAAAGCTGAGTAGCAGAATGGGTACAATGTCCTACTCAGTCAACACTACAAATATTGATTTAAATTTTTATCCATTTATATATATCCACTTTATTATTATTTACATTTGATGTTGTGTAGTGTCTACAAAATAAGTTATTTGATCAGACATTTCCACAACAGCCCTTTCCTTTTTTTTTAAGTTAGTAAAACAAACATCTCCGCTTGTAAACAACACAGATTCTTTAAATAGAAATTAAAAGAACTGCTGAAACGATATGCAGAAATTGTAAGTCTATGTGTCCTTACCAAAATACACTTTGCCATGAATTAGTTGTTACTATAGAAACTCTAACATATTACAACAAGGTAGTTAATATTAAACTTTAAGCTGAAATAGCGCTTTCAGACCAATCAGTGAATTTAACAGTGTTGTGGTATATATTGTTTGAACATCTTGTAGAACATACAGCTGAGAATCAGGCTGAGTTTTTTGCTACTTTTTCTGTTACATGCCTACGTTTTTGAATGGAAAGTTTAAATAATCATCAGGTCATGCATTTTTCATTACAGCAATATTCACTTTAAATATTCAAAATATTCACACCCCCAATTAATTAAAGCATTCTCAATAGATTTTACACAATAGTTACAAGTAATGAAAATTAAAAATGAGATTTTTAGATTAGATTTTTAGTGCAAGCAAACAAAAAAGTCTCAGAAACGTTTCCAAATGGTTCTCATTATTGCGAAAATGTTGGTGGAAAAATTGGATATTTCTATATAATATTAGATATTAGATATCCATTTCACAAACACCAAATACATCTTTCTTTCTTTCTCCCTCTATCACTCTGCCTTCTCCCAATTTCCACAATCACTCAGAAAAATTAGAGTGAGAAGTGAAGTTCCTCAAGTTAAGTGATTGACAACATTGTCTAGCTTTTCTTAATTAACCATCTCATTGTGTGTGTTTATAGGTTGGCCCCTACCCCTTCGACCTCTCCACTTTCCTTTTCATCCTCTGCTCACACTAACACTTCCAAAAGAACACAGAGTGAGTGAGAAAGAGAGAGAGAGAGAGAGAAAGAGAGAGAGGGAGAGAGAGAGAGAGAGAGAGAGAGAGGGAGAGAGAGAGAGCTCTATTTGGAGAGGAGCGCCTATTCTCCTTGACCTTCCATTGCTCACTTTCTCTTTCAGCCACTTCAAACTGTCTTTGAGAGAAGTTTAGAGTGAAAGAGGGGAGTCCATCAGCTCAGAGGGGCCAGGCCCGGGCGCAACCCCAGAACCCCACTTCAAAGATGGTCTGCATTCATTAATTGTCCTTTGAATTAATATCAGAGGATCACAATGCTGGTGCCACAAGAGAAAGAAGAACCAATGAAGCATAGAGTCAAGCATTCATTTGCAGATAAACTTGGGTATGTGTGTGAGTGACTGTGTGTTTATTTCATTTAAAGTTGCTGCACAAAAGGAGTACTTTGTTAATAGAAAAGACAAACAGAGGAGGATTGAGGGGGAAAAAAGAACAGCCCTGAAATACGAACAGTACGAGAGAATTATGTTACGTGATATTCTTTAAAAGTACTGCCAGTAAATTCACTTCCCAAAAATTCCTAATGTAATGAAAATTAGACTCACAGGCCACAGTGATTTCCGCTACTGCAAAAAATAAATAAATAAAATCAATGAGAATACAAACGTTCATTTATAAAGGTTGTAAAAAGCATAGTTTTGGTTAATACAAAAATATCAGATCCTAATGGCATAAGTGTTTAGTTGAGCAAGCAAGCCACTTTAACCTAGTTGATCATATTAGTTGCATTATGACTAAAGCAACAATATGTGCTATTTATTTTTATTAAAGTAAAAAGTTGAAAGAAAACTACAAGCACTAAGTCCCTCATCCTAACCTTAATGACTTGTAGCTTCATACTAGTCAAACTGCATGAATTCCAACAAAAACTTAAATTTATGTTAGCTATCTTGAATCATGTTATGATAACTGGCTTCAGACATTCAGCTGATTCCACATGTAGAATAGAAAGAGAGACAGAGTAAGAGAGAGCGAGGACACTAGGATGAAACAGGGATGAATTTACTGCTGCATCTCTCTGCCTGCAGGGCTTCAGAGTCATGACTGAGAAAAGCATTCCAGCAGGAAGACTAGGCCTCTTGTTTATTGATCACGGACACAACCCTGTCTTTCTTTCTCCTTCTTCTTCCCCTCTCTTTGTACACAAATGTACTCTAAAAATGCATCAGACATTTGCAACCATGCTAGAAAAAAGTACCACCCCTCCTCAAAAAAAATTGTACAAAGAAGAGAAAGAGTCATCTAAAAAAAAAAAACCAACAGCTATTGTACTCATATATTACAGCATATTTCTGGCTGTACCAGTTTGTGTAGAAGCAATGTATAACTGCTATTTCCAGATCCACAACAACATCACACTGTCTTTTTGCAGCTTCTGGTCTTTTTAATTTATCTGTCTGTCTCTGACTCACTCAGTATGTCTCTCTCCCTATCTCTCTTTTTCTCTTTCCCTCTCTATTGAATGAGTTCCTTGCCAGAATAGTGACGAGCCAGCACCCCCCACTTTATTTACACAAACAAAGTCCTCCTCGCTTTCTTTCATGTTTTGTTAGCAGTTGATTCTCTCTGTCTTCCTGGCTATTGGCCTGCGGGAGGGACAATGGCCTCGGGAGAATGGCAGCAGATTGTTGGAATGCTCCTCAATGAAACTAATTATTACATGTTGACTGCGTTCACCATGGCACATCTGAAGGCACTAAGCTTATTCAATTGGCCTCGGCAGGACTCCCTTTTGCAAAAAAAAAGAAAGAAAGAAGAAAAAACTTGATCCCTTTGACTGTTTGTATTTCTGAGTTTTCCTTTCTTGCCCGCCATAAAATGAAAGTCTGAGAGAACGGGGGCCATTGCTCTTTGATGACTTTAGTTACTTTTAATTAGCTAAATGAGGCTCGAGAATTGTCAGCTTTCCCAAAGTTAATAGAATAAGGGAAAAGAGCGGACTCACTCATGCAAGCTTGTGTTTGTGAGAAAATCTTTATTAATTTATACATAATAGCCCAACAGGTTAAGGAGATAAAGAGCCTTTTCGTTTTTTCAGTATGTCTTATAGTTAATGATAATCTGAAACCCACCATTTCATATTATTA
>JAOVVF010000022.1:8730684-8735684 GCA_028565595.1 Duopalatinus emarginatus
TCCCTTATTTCTCAAAGATTTATATATACATACAAAAAAACAAATATCCTTCAAATGCATAACTGGACAGACCTCTGTTGAATTTCCAACCAGTAACATCCACCGACTCAGTAGCATCTTCTGCATCACTGCTACAGTACAGTGATGCTCCACTGATTCAGTCTGCTGCTCCACTGCCCTGGCTTTTCCCAGACAAATAAATCTTAAAGGCACATGCTTTGATCTCAGCACTTAAAGAGACCCCAACAATAGGTTTTTGAGGAGTGGGGGCAGCGGGCCAACAGGGCCTTCTCACTGACAACTATAGACTCAAGCACCTACTTAATCAATATTTGGTCAGAACACTCCCTCTTGATACTGAAAACGCCCTTTTCAGATTTTAATTGAGCACCATAAAAAAGGAGCAACAACCAGAAGCCCAACTGAAAGAGACAGCACAGTAAAATACTGCTACTCTTGAGCCACCTCGCAGTAAATAAGCTAAAAAAGACAAAAGAGGGGAACACTTTACAGTCTGTCAGGAGAGCTCAGGACACAGTGAGGAGGGCTTGAGTTTTATGATGCGCACACATTTGCATTTGGACAAAAGTTAATTGTTTGTCACTCAGCAAAAAAAAGAAAAGGAAGAAAAGAAAAAAGAAACACTTATAGTGTTGAGTAAACTCCTCTGATTGTTGAATTTTCACTTAAGGCAACTTACGCCCAATAAGCCCTATTTTCACATTCATGTTATATTTATGTTATGTATCAACACACTTATTACAAGTAGACTGCTATTTTTACATTTATACATTTAAAAATACATTTAATTGTTTAGTATCTTTTTGTTTGTTTGTTTGTTTAATTATATATTTTTTTCAGAATGGTATAATGGCTTATCATTCTAAGTCATAAATAGATACCTAAGAATTTTTTTATCTGCATAATTCTGTGTAACAATAAACATTTGCTTGACCTTTACATCTAATCTTATTTTAACTGTACTAATAAGCTCTGTTCTTTTACTGACTGTTATCAGTTCTGTATCTACAGATGAACTATCCCGAGTAGCTTGCTGAAATAATTAGGAATTGATTCCCGCGCGTGATGCAGAAGAGAAAACGAGCGCGCGCCATGGGCGGAGACGAAAGGGCGGGGCTTTGAAAGTGGAGACGATTAAAGAGGCTCGATTTAATCAAGAGGCAGGGGTTTTAATGGCGGTCATAGAGCATAACGTGGTGATCCGATCCCACCTAATCATCAAGGTCTAATGTAGACCTGAAGTCGAGAACATACTCGCCTACTAGAGAACCTGGAGTACTGAGATTAAACTAAAACTTCGGGGCCTGGATCAGGTTCCATGTTTAAACAGGGAGATTTGTAAGGGTGGAAAGAAAAGAGTATTACCCGCTGGCTGTTACTGGCTGTGCGGATGTTACACTTTACATCTAAGAGAAGAGTCTGGGATTAATAACCCGTCTGATTAACTAAATATAATTTGTAAAATCTTCGATAAGTCTCAGAAAACTTTTGATGCCACTAAATTGTGACATATGGAAAGTCTAAATGTCTAACACATTTTAGTCTGTAGATTTAGATTTTTTTTGCTGTGTATATTTAATAGAAAATTTAAATAAATATGAAAAAAAATTGGCAATAACTTTATTATTTAAGAATATAACGGTATTACCCCAAACCGAAAGATCGGCCTTCCCTAACAGGTCTGCTATCAACAAGTGTTAGGATGAGTTTTGTTTATTTCAGGTTAATTGCTGAAGTTACTGTTGTTCACCTTCACTTTTATTCCTATAAAGTTTCCAGAGTGATATTGTGTAGACGAAAACGGACATTTCGGTCGATGCTGTGCGCTTTGCGAAACCGCTCGCCATAAAAGCCCTTTTTTGAATAATTCATCTCTCATTGGCCGTCTATAATGTCTTCTCAGCGTCTTTTTGTTAGGCAATTTTTGCTGCCTTTCTCTGCATTTTTTTATAAAGCTCAGTGCCCTTTGTGCACACAAAGAAACTCTTTTGTGCACGTGAAAGCGAAGCGTGAGGCTCATGGACTCGCGCGCTTTTGTCTCCTCAAGTTCATCCTCAAGTGTCCGATTGAGCACCGCGGAGCCGCCTTTCAGAGCGCAGCTCTTGGACAAATGTTTGATTAACTGATTCCTGCACAGTTTGCTTCCTGGCCCGTTTCGTTAACCTGGAAACGTCTAACCAATAACCAGAACTATGTCTATCCTTGCTATTTTTTTATCTAGCAAACGACATTTCAAGGTTAAAATGTGTATATACTAAGTGTTTTTTAATCATCTCAGTGTTCATTCAACTGTTTAACCTGGTGTGCAAACTGAAGCCTAAACATATTGCAACTGACAGCACTGCGGGGTACACATCTGTGTGTCTTTGCGGGAAGTTTCTAGTTTAGGGTGCAGTATACACCGTTACAAAGTCACCAATCTATAATAGTAGTAGTAGTAATAATAATAATAATAATAAAAATAATAATAATAATAATAATAATAATAATAATAATATCTTAATCATTAATATTTCAAGTAGCTAGACTGTCTGCTACTGCTAATGCTGCCATCACTACAAACAACTATACAAAGAACTATTGTTGTCGTTGTTGTTGTTATTTACATCCGCAACTTTAATATTGCATATACGGTATACAACTAATAATATGCAATTAAAAGCAGTAACAGCAACACAACTGTAATAGCAGGCTAATAATAATCGTTATAGAATAAGTTTTAATCGAGTTGTATTGCCAACGAGTTGCGAAACTACTAGTCCTCTTAATGCTAAGTCTGCTTCTATTTTTACTACATCGACAACAACAATTACCTTTACAATAACTATAATAATAATAATAATAATAATAATAATAATAATAATAATAATAATAATAATTAGTAGTAGTAGTAGTAGTAGTATAACGCTAGGTGGATGGTAATAATAATAATAATAATAATAATAATAATAATAATAATAATAATAATAATAATAATACAAATGTATTGCTATCGTGCTGCATAAATGTTGCTGTAATTAAAGCAGTTATATTGGATACCATTATGCCCGAATTTATAGCAGCAAACTTTGCGCATGCATCAACAAGTAGTAACAAATAAAAACTTACATCTGTCTCCAAGAATTCCATCGATGCTATGTTTTGCACGCCTTTCGTTTTCCTCAAGCTCCCTTTTTTCAACTTCATCATCGTCCTCTTCATCTTCTCCATTTCCACCAAACTTACAGCGCAGTATGCGACTGATCGAGCTGACTGCAGTGCAACAGATTATTGCCTAACAGTTACAATCCACTTTGGTTATAAAAAATTATATCTATTCAAAGTCCAATAGTTTAAAAAATCGCATTCTATATTATTTCTTTAAATGTTCTTTTACATTTTTATATAAAGCTTTTTAACACATGCTGTCGATATGGATAACTAGTATTTAATAACTACTATTATTAGTCTGACCACTGCTATTACTAAGTAGGCTGCTGTTGTGTAATAATTATATAGGTTAAGCTGCTTATTTATAGCGGAAATGTAATTTTTACCTCATCTTAATCCATGTCTAAGACAGGAAAAAAATAATAAAAAGAAAAGCGTAATTAAACATAGACCGGGTACCTGAGGGCACGTTGTTTCTGTCACAGATGCCGTCTTTCAGCAGCTTGTCTCGGATCTCCCAGCTGAACATTCCCGGATTCTCTCTCTTGTATTCCTCGATTTTCTTATCCACGTCGGGACTGGTGTTCTGCTTTAATTGATATAGTTTACACAGCGAATCACTGTCAGTGTCAACAAAACCGAATTGAAATATAAACTGCAGTGAAACTATAAAGTGAAATGTTTGCATTATTTCCAGAAAGCTTTCTTCTTTCAAATAATAGTTGATCTATATTTTCTACTTTACTGTTTTATTTTTTCATTTTACTCAAAGTATATTTAAGTCTTGATGATCGTCAAAATAGCATTTAAAAAAACTTTTTTAATAAAACGCAACACTATTTCGGCTACTGTTTATTTATAAGTGGACTAAACGTATGCCTGAAAACAAATGTAAGAACCGAAACATTTGTGTTGCGTTGTAAATCACGCTGGTATTATGTAAGTGTCTTGGATATTACGTAATGCATCTCTTGTGTAGAGATGATGACATTTTGACGACACGTTAATATAGCCTGGAATCTCCAAAAACTCATTCAGTCAAAAATACCTTTGGCTTGCTACCTCCGATAGCGCCTGGCCTGATGGATCCTGTCTCCTGGTACCTGCACAGGATTTTGGACACGCAGCCATGAGACACGCGCAGCTGGCGAGAGATGACGCACGGCCGAATCCCGTGATGAGCCATTTCTACAATCTTATGGCGGATGTGGTTGGGCAAAGGGCGTCCGTTAATAAACACACCGCCGAGCTGGTTTACTCGGCCCTGGCCTAAAGGTGTGGAAACTGCAAGAAATAATACATCATTATTATTGTCATTTTCTTCTGTTGTTGCAATTATCATCAAAGCATGCAGCCCTGATATGATATAACAGTAATAATAATAATAATAATAATAATAATATTAATAATAATAATAGCTATAACAACTATAATAATAATAATAATAATAATAATAATAATAACAATAATACGTTTTAATAAACTGTATTCTGTATTCTGTTGCTGCAATCTCCAAAAAAAAAATAAATTCTGAACTTTCTTTATCGACAAAATAATATCTAATGCAAAACTTTATTACATTATAAACAGTAGGTTTAATTAAAAAAGATTTTACAAAGTAACTTCACTGCCGCTTTCAGGATTTGTCAAAAGTTTTATAGCAACTTCCGGTCACATTTGACTGTTAAAGAAGTGCCTTGACTGTAAACCCACTCCACATTTAATGCATTAACAATTGATAGAAGTAATTATTTCGGTGAAAGATCTAAAAGTTATACCTATTGCATTAAAGCAAGTGATGCTAATCCCCTACCTTCGAGCGAATAGCC
>JAOVVF010000022.1:8740684-8747370 GCA_028565595.1 Duopalatinus emarginatus
TTAATGACTCATAACATAAATAAAGATTTAAATTAACAAATCATATATTGCTATGCATCTCTGCAATTTTCCAATGATTCCAAAAAAAAAAAGTTCAGGATGTCAGCTTTAAATACATAAACTAAACCTTATTGACTAATAAACTTGTCACAGAGAGATAGTTTGTAGCCACTGGTTGGGGAGAGTTGTTGAAGTAATCCATATGTACCTAGTCAACACAAAAGCCCTAGAGACAGTGTAGGTGTACAATGTTAGTGTTAAATGTCTAAATGTCTGTAAAGTCTAACTCTCCATACTGACTTCATATTCCAGGACCTCATATTCCACATTCCACGTCATATGCCATGTGCAATGCCACTGTCTCTTGATACTCAAAACTGCATACACTTAATTTAGCTCCAACCATGAAATTGTGTATTTAATCATGTCTTCACTTTTTTCTACATTAACTCAAGTTAAGTGTTTTTTTATATTTCATAAGATTGTAGTTTAACAATATATTTTTATTTTTTTTTGTACCAAAATTTGTTAATTTTATGTTTTAATTACAATGTTTATGGCCGTAACTGTAATTTTACAGAGGATTATAGTATTAAAGGAATAATATTTTCACAGATATTACGATCTTAGAAAAGTCAGATCTTTGTGTCAGCAGCAAGAACGACAAAATCTAGCAACTGTAGAGAGCTGATCTATGATTTAACTGAATACAAGCAATTTCCCGAACAGTGTTATTCAACACCCCATCAAGTATGGTCATTAATTACTGATTCATAACGTGCGTTGAGAACTTTCAGCACCACAACTGAAGGACAGCTCCTGTATTCTAATGAGTGCCGCTTGTTCACGCCTTGAGGATTCACATCTGCGCATGAAGAACTGCATACAAGCCGTCAGCTTTAGACTAGAATACTGCATTTACAACAACAAAAATATGTCATTCAATCAAATCACATTAATTTGTGATATAGCTGCCTGAGAGATTTGTGTATCTACTTATTTATCTATTATGTATCTATTTATTTCGATCCTTGACCTGAAACTGCTATAATTTATATATATTCTTTTTTTTTTCAGTAAAGCATAAACAGATATTTGCTAGAGTTTGGTTTACAATAAACAAGTAAACACATATCCTAAGTACAATTTCTGGTCTTTTACAATCAATCAAGTTAAGTTTTTAAACAATAAATAAAACTTTTTTTTTTAATGAAAAAAAAAGGTTCCCCTAAAAGTTTGCATCATGTTATGTGAAAAAGCTGCAGGCTGTAATGTCCAGGCTGAATCATTTACCCCACTTTCCCCTTTTCCTGACACACTCGCCACTTAACCTGCTCTTTGATCTGATATGGCCTTTGGAGGCAGAGGATACACACACATCCTGCCACAGTGGCAAAACACAACACAACAGCAGATTCACTAGATAAAAGGCTAGTTCTACATCCTTTGCATTTCCTTCCCAGTCATATGTTGGGTGTAGGGTGCAGTGATCTGATATATTGTTGAAGATTTAGACATGTTGTACAAATTTTTCTATTGTTCAGTGTTATAAGGGCATATAAAATACCATGTTTTATAAAGCTTTTTAGTTATTCAGTTCAGTTCAATTCAATCTGACATAATATAGGTTCTGTAACCACAGAATTAGACTGTAATTGTAAAAATATAATATAATATATAATATAATAACAAAAAACCTAATAGAATAAAAAAACCTAACAGTGGAAAGTCAATGTTTCAAGTGGCATAGGCATGTTGATTTTTTTTAATGTTTATTTTTTAAAAATTAGAAACATACTCTGTTAAAACCTCACTCTGTGCCAGGTTTCTACCAAATCACTATTGTTAGATGCAGTGACAAGACACTATTTCTTTAAATAATTGAATTACCTTTTTTTTGTCATTTCAAGCTTTTGAAATGAAGAACGAAGCCTCAGGCAAGGATAATCTCTTGTTCTGCTTTTAACTCCCACCCCTTTTCTAACCCTATTTCAGCTTGTGTCCTTCTTCCACCAGCAGGATGTGCTCACAACTGACCCCTTTAATTGGATCTGAACTCTGGCTTAGTTCACTGGGAGGTTGAGTAGAGTGAGAGGCCTTTATTCCTAACAGTTATATTGGGCCATAAATTGTTTTCATTGTTTAAATGGGCTGTAAATGTGTACTGGAATCTGTAATGATGGGTGTAATGATGACAGAGTAACACCTTTCACAGTGTATCAGGCAAAGGTCATAACCTTATTCCACAATGAATTTAATATTTAACAGATCTATGTTTGGTCCTTGTTTGTTTGCCAGTGTGTCTATGTATGTGAGTGTGAAATTATTTATTTTGTTAATTAGAATAAAATAGCTTGATGGAACAATACTAACATTTATTTAGAAATATACAATTTGTGTTTAGCTTGCTCAAATTATGGTAAAAAATATATATTTATAATCATATTGAGGTTTATACAGATTGTAGTGACAAACAGTTTTTAGATAAACATTATTCAAATTCTGCACCTCTCTATAGTCTATAGCACCTGTAACTGTATCCATTTCCCAGCCAGGCATCTTAACATGCTCCTTCTTGATCTGATCTTAGAGAGTTTCTTTTCCTGTCACTATTACGCTATATGGTAAAATGTATGTGGACCTGAACAATCACAGAAGTAATTCCAGATTCACAGTGGATATAAAAATCCCCGGTTAAAATGGCAAGTTTTGTGACATAAGCAAGTGAATATTGATAAAATAAAACAAATAAATATTTTCAAAGTTTTTCAACATTTATTGTGAAAAAACAATTAGTATCTTGAGTATTTAACATGGTATTCAATCATTATGGGTAAGATCTTCTTGAAAAATCTTGAAAACATCTTTCTTGAAAAAGCATTCAAACTCCTGTGCACAGCCCACAGTTTTTCATTTGGATTTAGATCTGTGCCTCAGACTGCTGTCATGCTGAAAATTGAAAATCCATTTCATCTTGTTTTCTAAGGAAGTGCTTGTGCCAAAATGAACAGGCATTAGGAGTTATTCATTATTCCCTCCACACCAAACATGTCTTTTCAGACCATAACACATTGCCACATGTTTTTGGAAAATGGTGTGTATTATTCTGCCAACTTTAGCTGAGCTTGATTTTTTTTATTTATTTAATTTGTTTATTCATTTTATTATAGGCTAGAAAAAGACCTTGTCACCCTACCCCATACCAAGGACATATAAAGAATCTGAAAGATTGTTGTCACATGTAGCAACCAGATACTGCCAGAAATTCTTTTAACGTTTCTGTAGGTCTTTATACAGCCTCCTAGACCAGTTTTCTCCAGGACTTATTGTCAATTTTAGAGGGACATGCTGTTTCTAGTAATGTCATTGTTACGGTTTTCTTAACTTTATCCAGTGCCTTGTAAATGGTTCATAACCATCAACATAACCATGTTTTCAACAGTGAGATGCAAGTTTTCTAAGTTTTTTGCAGCCCACAACTTTTTTGTTGAAAATGCCATGAAAATACAAATACTATAGAAACAACTGCACTTTTTTTTGATTAATCAGTCAAATTAATTGAATCCAGGATTCTACTACTTACTATTTAGTTTGAATGTAAAATATTTTTTCAAAAAACTTTATTGGTTTGCTTGTTGCAATAAAGGTGAAAGCTTTAACTTAGTTTCCATTTTAAATCACAAACATCTGTCATTCTGACAGGGATGTGTAGACTTGTTGTGCCCACTGTAGTCACCTTTTGTTGTTATAATGACCTTCACTCTTCTGGGAAGAGTTTTCACTAGATTTTGAAGCACACCTGTAAGGGTTTGACCATTCAGCCACAAGAGCATTAGTGACATCAAGCAGAGATTTCAGGTGAGGATGCCTGGCATGCAGTCAACATTGTAAACTATTTCAAAGATGTTCAGTGCAGTTAAGGTCAGGGCTCTTTGTAGGACTGTCTTAATGGAACATGTTTGGGCTACTTAGTCCTGATTAAGTTTAAATCCTAATGCTACAGCATCAAAGTACTGTCTAGACAATTCTGTAGCTTAGATCACTAATGTAATTAGCATTGTAAAAGTACTAATATATACAGTAACACCGTAACACTGTTGTGCAAAGGCATCTTATATCTGAAGTTTTACATAAAACTTTTTGATGGCTTTTGTATTACTGTGAAATAAAATGAAATGATTTCTATATGGAAGTAAATTGTGAAGGATAAAAAATATCACCAAGACTATCCTGCAGAAACAAAGCAGAAATTTCATTGGAAGTACTATAGGAAATAAAGTATATATTGGACTAAGCCATTATGTGTAAGTAGGTGGGGGTCAAAGTACCATCCACATGAATGCCAGGACCCAAGGTTTCCCAGCAGAACATTGTCCAGTTTTCCACTTTTCCAAAGCTCATCCTCTTACCATCTCTTTCATGACAGGCATGCATGTGGCTGTCCAAATGATAAAAAAGAAAATGTGTTTCATTGGCCCAGGCCACCTTCTTCCATATATGCTAGCTTCAGTTTTGATTCCCACATGCTTTTGTAGATGTTTTTAGCAGTTGACAAGGGGGAAATTGACTGGTCTGACACTTTTCTGTCACTGCTAGCATTAAATGATCAGAAATTTGTACAATAGTAGTTTTTCTATGTGATTGGACCAGACAGGCTGGCCTTGCTTCCTATGTGCACCAATAACCCCTGGGCCCTAGGTAGTTAGAACAATTATACTAAAAGAGACCCCAGTAACAATTACAACTGTTAGAAGACATATAATAAGTTAATACAAAACAAAAGAGAACATAAATCCAAGAGAGAACTACAGAAAGGTCAACAACATTACAATTCTATGCTACTGTGTTGCCTAACTAGACAAGCCCTGAACTGTCCTTTCCACAGTCAGACATGTACAACCCTGACCCGGCATGATGAGCTGTTCACACAAAGCAGATATTTGTTTTTCAGGGGTCCAGAGTTGATGTTGTCCTCTCTTGAGGCCATTCAAAGGCTTTTCCATCCTTGTGCTTAGCTAGTCCATGAATAACACTCCTAAAATGCTCTTGGGGACAAAAGGGTGGGAAGAATGGAGTACTACTGGGAGCAAAAAGCAACATATTGGCCCAGACAACTGCAGAGAAAGAGCGGCAGGGGACATTTAGTCTGTCTGCAGGGCTTAAAGTTAAAGATTACCTTAGAAATCTACACCCAAGCTCTTAGCCACCTCTCTCCTCCTTCTTCATTCTAATTTGCTCTTTTTTTCCTAGCTTTCTTTGTTTTTTTCACTTTCTATTACGTTCTTTCCACATAAATTCTGTCTCACTTTTTATTTTCCATGTCCTCTCCTTTCTGTCCTCATCTTACTTTTTCTGTCTCAGGCACTACTCTATCCCCAGTGGTGCTAAGACCTGCTAGCAGGCGTGGAGTAGAGCAGGGATGAGCCACACAGAAGATCTTCTTTGATGACAGAGAAGGATCTTTTTGTTCTCTAATCCTTCTCTCTGCTCTCACCCATTTTAAGCCCAAATAGAGCTCAAAGGGAGCCCAGCCTCAATGAGCACATTCTTCCCTGTAGTCTCACCGCCAGTGCAAAGGAATTCCCAACTCCTAATTCTCAGTCACTCTGGTTAATTGAAAAGTGGAAGGCTCCTCAAGGTCTGGTGGTGTGTCTTCTGGATGAGTTTCCCACTCCCAGTTACCACACAGTTTTACCTGCTTTGTTCCAGTTGATTATGCTTGGGAACATAGCTACAACATGGGAACATTGATAGTTGAAGCATGTGTTATCTGTGCAGATAACACAGCAATTGTATATACACATTAAATGTCCTTTAAGACTGAGGATGAAAACTATTTATATAAGTGCAAACAGAGACAATCCAGGACAAACTGGACAACACAGGTAATGATCACACTGGGCACACATGCACAGTGCATAAAACTCAAAGATTTGCTCTGTACTAGTGGAGTTCTCAACTAATCCATTTAAATAAACATATGACAATATGACCGTTGATTGCTATCAGTAGTTTCATGCATTTTTGTCTGCTGCTAGGTTTTTTGTCTGCCACATTATATTTACTTTTTACTGTTGATATCTGTAAGTTGTTGAACTATCTAGGTAGAGACATTATAAGTACTTGTTATGAATGTCTTCTTATCCACTTCAACCCACCAGTTGGGCACACGGAGGCTGGAGCCAATCTCAGCATCATCTGAGAAGGCAGGGTACAACATGGACAGGTCACCAATCTATCGCATGGCCAACACACACTTAAGCACACACTCACTCCTACTGGCAATTCAGAGTGACCTAGCATGCATGTCTTTGGACTGTGTAAAGAAACCAGAGGAAACCTACTCAAGCATGAGGAGAACATGCAAACTCTATGGAATTGTACCCGGATTGTTTTGCTGTGAGGCAACAGTGCTAACCAACACACCGCTGTGCTGCCCGTGTTATAAATGTGGTCACAGATTATTATTTTTATCAAATTATTTAAGCAGGTCAGGATTCATATAGCTGATATTACTAATGAGTATTAAATTATTAAAGCTGCTTGTATTTCATTTATTTAATAAAAAATCTGATAGAAGGCTTTTCTAGTGCAATCTATAAGCATTAAAGGTGATAGTTGTTTATGATGTAGTCATAGAAGCGAATTAAGTCAGTATATAAGTATGAAATCTTAAAGCAGGTTAA
>JAOVVF010000022.1:8771950-8789527 GCA_028565595.1 Duopalatinus emarginatus
TACACCATAATGGACAGATGTAGAAACCATGAATTAGATTACAGACTTTAATTCTCTGGCTACCTGCACTTCTGTTTATAATCACACTGTCTGTGTCACCCAACTGATGATGGGTTCCTCTCAAGGTTTCTTCCTTTTGTCATCTCAGGGAGTTTTTCCTTGCCACTGTCACCACCGACTTGCTCATAAAATTTCTAAAAATTTCTATAAATATATATTTGACCCTTTTCATTATTTTCTGTAAAGCTGCTTTGGTACAATGTCCATTGTTAAAAGCGCTATACAAATAAAATTGAATTGAATTGAATTAATTCATAATTTAAAAAAAAGCTAAATTCTGATTGACTAACTATACAAACATGAGCACAAACACATTAATATTTTACTCTCTATGGTCTTCATGCCCAATCAGAGCTTCTCTTATTTCCATAGACAGACACAGATCCATATTTTGTTATAAGAACTGACATGTTTTCCGTAGTCTGTAGACAGACACTGGCTTAGTGAGTTCTGGAATGGTGAGAATATCATGAGCTCAAATTTGTCAAGCCTGGAAGCGTCTACATCATGGCAAATTTTCCAACCTAACAAGGTTTTGCTGTAATGTCTTGTTGGCTTGAGACTGAGATGTAGGACGGATGTAGGATGGAAGGTTGTAGGTGGTGGTAAGTGTTAGTCACACATCGTTTTTATCATGCCAGGACAGCAACAGAAAAAATAAACGTGAGTCTTTGTGGAGAATTACCAAGAGGTTTCACTAGTCATTCTGCCTTCGACTGCTTTTTTTCTGTCCTAACGTCTCTTGCTTGCATTCCTCAGGTCATGGCATGGACACGCCATGCGACTTTTCACACCTATGCACTAGCCATGGAAATCTGACCCTGGCTCCTGTGGCACTGGTTCCCAGAGGCCTAAAAATCACTGCAAGGAGAGAGATACTGACCTCACCTACAAGCAACACCATAAAGCCAGACTATGAGATTTTCTCTTTTTGTTTAGGGCAGGAAACACCAGAATAAATTCATATATTTAGGCATGGAAGACTGTATGAACTTAACTAACATCTTGTTCATGCTTAACAGAAGTCTAAAGAAAAGCAACCAAGAAAAACATCACAATTCTCCCATAAAAAAATGTTTTTTTTTTACTCATCTTGGAAGAATTTTTTATTTACCACCTAAAATCGCATTTCTGTCACACTTCACTGTAAAACCCTTCTTGTAACATTAAAAATAAAACGATGGTTACGACGCTGAGCAAGTGCGCATGTGCTGATGAGCAGCACACGCTTTTTTGCATGTTTACTTGTGCTGATGAAGCGTCTCTTGTTGTTGGAGCACCATCAATGCTCCCCTTCACACTGGGCCACAAAAGGGTACTTGTATGAACCGGAGAAGCAGCGTGTAACAGCCCCAAAACATGCCGTGTGTACTGAAGGCTACACAAACTCATTTATGAGGCCACATATGGAAAAGCTAGCAGTTTGTGGCTTTGGTTGCAAATGCACATTTTTGGTAAGCAGTAAAACATTTATCAAAATATTACAGTGTGAGTTTATTTAATTTACTGTAATATGGAAATCTAGTGGATCTCACTTGGATACTCTAGCAGATATTCTTTGCTCATCCCAGGACAATAATTATAGTATGCTTATAGAAACATCTTTCAACACGCTCATTACTGTTTAAATTTGCAATATACTGTTGTAAAAGTGTGATGATTTAAAATCTTTCTATCTAGTGTCACCATTGGGTTCCCCTTAATGTTTCATTTTTTTACCCATGTGTTAATAAGTCTGCCTGTGAGTCTGCTCTGCGATGGACTGGTGACCTCTCCAGGGTGTTTTCCTGTCTTCCATCCAATAAGTGTTGGGATAGACTTCAGCAGTCCCATGACCCAGTAGTAGGAAAAGCAACTTACATAATGAGAAAAACAATTTGGGGAATTTGGTAGCTAAGTGGCTAAGATGTTAGACTACTAATCAGAAGGTTGTGAGCTTAAATCCCTGCCCCCAAGCTGCCAGCCTTGGGGCCTTGAGCAAATTTCTTAACCCTCAACTGCTCAGTTGTATAAATGAGATAAATGTAATCGGCTCTGTATAAAAGTAACTGCATGTAAATATCATATTTCATATCATATCATATCATATCATATCTTCATCTCACTGAGGAGTAAGGAAATATACTCATCCCTAAAAACAGTCAGACTACAAACAGGAACTATTTCACTGCTTTTATAAGGGGATACACAGAAGGAGGAAGAAAAAGTGCGGGTTTTAGAACATGGCTCACCTCACAAAGAGTATCTTCACAACAGGCCTCTATCTAGTGCACTGTACTAGGCTCTGTCACACCATGTTTCATTAGGAAAAGTTTATGTACATTTAGGACTTGTGTGAATGGCCACCAAATATTTCAGCCATGTATAAACACACCATGTTAGGGAGCCAACTTAAGTTCACCGCTTTATAATTTAGAGTTCACAGCTGTTGCCTGGTCTGCAGTGTATTGCTTGATTTGTAATTCAGAGCAAACAAAAGGTCAATGTGAAATAAACAGGCAGAATTATGTCTGATCCTTTTTAAGAACCATAAATGCAATGGCAGACCTTTAGCTCTGAAATAAAATACACCTGAAAAAGATAGCTGAGTGATCTGAGCTCATCATAAAATTACTGGTAATAGTCAAGAACCAACCCAACACTTATTGTTGGTAATAACAAATATTAAATGACCTTTATTGCCCTTATATGGTCCCTTTAAATGGAATGATTATGTGAAAGTTTTCTTCAAAGTTTACCCAAAAAACAACCACAGACAAACTGAAAGTGATGTTCTGCACTTTTGCATTGATTACATATTAGTTAAGATATGTAGCTTATGCCTCCTAAAGCTAGATGGAAAATATACTCTCAACCCTCCTCTTTTATGGCTGACTCGATTACTTGATGGATCTTTAAAAAAAGTAAAAGTAAGGTGAACATATGGGAACCAAAATTCAGGTTCCATCTCTTTTTATATTCCATCTATATTGGTGTATGGGCTAGAAAAGGCAACTCTGTCCATCTCTCTCTCGCTCTCAATATATATATATAAATACTATTGTTTTAGAATTTTTCCACAGCTTATATATTTCTCCACATATTGCCTACTTGTGTACTCTTGTCTTGGGCCATTAGGACTGATGGGATTCTAACAAACCCATTTCTTGTTTGATTTAAACTAACTAAATAATATAGGCCCTAAAGTCAATGTGCAAATAGTTTGTGTTGACGAGTCCCTGCTAAAAAGACTTCACGTTAAAATGCAGAAAATATTATTTAAAAAAAACCCCCTGAAGTTTAATTATTCCCCAGATTGTTTCTCAAAAACCTGTAATGAATCAGCACCAGTTATATTAAAAAAAGACAAGTTTTTGCTTCAGTGAAGGCCTGAGAAAAGGAAACCACCGAAACTGCCGCATACATACCGTTTAAGTTGATTAAAGATTAAGTGCAATCTCTGCAGTTCATTTAATGAGAAAGGAAATCAACTTTCTACAGACCTAGATAATTTATACAACGGAAGAGACCGCAGTCTGTCACCAACACCTCACCAGCATTTCACTTATTCTTGTTTACATTATGCTTAATTAAAAATAACGCATGAATATTTAAGTAACGTTTAATTTAATACCAGTAAGAAAAAAGGATTTTAGACTAGAGATATAGAAAAAGGACATTCTTACCTGTACATACAAAAGCCACACAGAGGGCAAAAACTGTGAGAAAGAGAAATCTGGACTTCGTGCTGAAGCTTCTGTAAAAGGCCATGTTGTCTGTGCTGTTTACCAGGCGTCTCACCACTTATTCCAGACCAGGGGCTCAGTGTAGAAGAGTTAGTATGAGAGGGTGGAGGATCAGTAAGGTGAAAAGGTAGAAAAGGAGGGGTCCGTTCACTGGACAGAGTGGACATTGTCAGCATGTCCACCTACAGCACATTCTAACGAGCTTTACAGCCAACTTGTCTTTAGTCAAATGGTGACACTAGATGTTTAAAATACTTTTATGGTCTTTATGATGTAGCCTTCTAATAAACATCCAGCAGTGAATAACAGCAATCTGCATATTTTATAGAGTATAGTTTGTCAAGAACAAAAAAAAAAGTTGTTAAAACTGATATTGATCTCACACCCTTTATAAAAATCTGAATTTGCTTGTTATTACATCACAGACCCATCTTGTAGAGTGCATCCTGTAGGGTGCTTTTTATCTCTACGTCTTCACACCAGCCATGTTTAATCTTCCAAAACAAACTACATATAAAATTATAACAAAGAAACAAAAAAAAAAAGACAGGATCATTCAAAGGGGTGGATTTACAGTGATCCTGAAGGATTTAAATGTACAAAGGAACAATAAAGTCTATTTATCAGTAGTATCAAAAATAAGGGAGTAAAGTTGTGATTAAGATTTCTGCATTGTTACAGGTTCATTAAACAATTTAAAATGTCATTAAACTTCTGTTTTCTACCAAAAAGAATAATCTCCTAAACAATCTTCAGATGGTAGTTCTCAAGCACTTTGCAGACAGTTTACATGCACTAATAGGATTGCTGGGTGTTGAATTGTTTTTTCTTAGTTGTGCTCAGAACAAATCAGTAGTGCAGTAAAGTTTTGCCTCAATTAAGCATCATTAATACACGCACTTCAGTGACAGCAATCACCAAATAATCTTAAGGAAGAAAGAAAATTAAGTCGCCTTTCCATGCGAATGTCTGACTAATCGCTGTTTAAATACAAAAGGGTCCACACAGTGAGACAAGATGATGTAGACCAGCCCACACAAGAGACTGTTTCTTTTTATTCTTTTTCCATATTGCAATAAAAAAGTATGACTCCGTTGGTTCATTGTCTCCATATATTATAATACAGATGCAGAATTGAAAGTTTATTTTTTAAACAGCCTATTATTTTACAAGAAATGGATAACTAGTTGGAACTTTCAAACACGTCCTTAAAACAGGACGGCAGTGATTATATGCCCTTAGGTCCTACTTTGTCATCTTCTGCCAGCACATGGCAACGAAGAAGAGAAGAGAGGGAGGAGAGGAAAACAAAGGAAGCAAAATTAATAAATAAAAATGACAAAATGGTATATGGATTATTTCATTTAAATTTACCTATTACTGCTTTAATGAACGCTTTAAAATAACGAATTAATGATAAATCATTTGGTGGTGTGGACGAATCCTTCTTCAAGAAGGCAGCCAGATATAATGAATGAAATCTCACATGAAGATGGAACATGTGGATTCCCATTGCTTTAAAATAGTGAAAATTTCCTTCTCATGTATTTGGGCAGCATTACATTTTTGGTTTGTTTCATGATGTGAAGGTCAATTCAGGCATGATGGTTCAGTACAGTATTATCCTTTAGAGTAAGGAGACTGTCAAGCAAGAATTGACAATAGTTTGTTTTTTTTCCTTAAAAAAAAAAAATGGTGAAACAGGGTAAAATGGCAGCTGTTGTGAACGGACATAGTCAGTAAGGAGAGGGAGCAGGTTTGTCAGCAGGTCTCAAAAGTCCTCCACAGTCTCGATCTCGCCCATGTTTAACCGTTCGGACGACGCGTTGACTGAGAAGCCTATACAAAGTTAGAAATAAAAATGTTTATAAGAAAGCTGTAATGCAAACATGATCTTATTACACCAACACACACAGCATGAAGATACTCTTTGACTCACCTAATAAACTGGGATCTGCTCGCACCATTTTCTGCTTCTTCTTCTTTTTTCCAGAGGTGACCGTCTCAAAGCGAGGTTGCTGTTGCTTTGCAGAGTGGTTGGATTGGAAAACTGGCTGGGAAATGGTTTGGTTGACCCCCCACACAGAGTCCTGACAAAACAAACACACACACACGGTTAATACCGCACTGAACTGAATTCTAAAAAAGGGTATTATCCTTTTATGTAATTAAATTCTTAAATTGCTAAGTACAACACATACTGGTTAGCAAAAATCAACCAGTGCTATTACAAAACAAAACAAAAAAAAACATACGACCAAACACTTGTGGACACCTGACCGTCACATCCATGTGATTTCCGCTTTACTATTTTTATAAGCTCCACACCTTAGGTAAAGGCTTTCCACTAGATTTTAGAACATGACTGTAGGCATTTATGCTGTCATTAGTGAGGTCAGGCACTGTCCCGGTCAGCCTGGGTACAGTCAGCTTTCTAATTCATCCCATAGGTGTTGAGGTCAGTGTGCAGGACACTCAAGTTCTTCCGCTCCAACTCTTGGCGTACAGATTGCAGGCTTCTAGTTCCAATGAAGAAAGAGTGTAATGTCACCACATTCTATACAGTTGTGTTTTTTCCAAGGCAAACCTTGTATAGGCGTGATGTCCAAAATATTTGCTCTTATATTACAGGCCTCCAAAACACATGACATAAGCTCGAAAGTCCATCCTGACGACTATTTAGATTCTATCGCCTATTTTCATACTCGGGGAAACAGAAAACTTAAACTCTTGAGACAACCTGCTGATTTTTCTGCTGCTGACTCGGCAAAGACTTTTGCTGGTTGACATTCTGTTTGGCACGGCGCTCCAGGAACTGCTTGGCAAAGTCCTTGGCCTGGGGCGTGTCACCAAGATATGCTCGTACATAATCATGCACCTCGTACGGAGAGTCCACCTCCTTCAAGAATGACGCAAATGTCGGGACTGCAGAGATGAAGAGGGGAGAAAAAAAGGGGAGAGAAACAAACGAGAATTTAATGAGTAAAACAGCAAACAAACATTAATGATCAAAAATATCCAGTCACACTACTGTCTCAAAACAGATGTGCCTAAAAGACTAACATTAGAGAAATTTACCTCTGGTTAGCACCGGTATGCATAACATACTCACAACAAACCTTCTGTGGTGTTCCTCTTTTTTATTTATTCTATGCAAAAATGCCTGCAGCATCAAACTCATGATTTCCATCATTTTTAATTTATTGACAATCAGAGACAATCACAGATCTCTGCAGTCAATCTTCTGAGGTACTGGTTGCAAATGCTTTAATTTATGCAAAGACTTGAAAAGATGGTTTAAGTGTCAACAAGCAGCAGCAGGATTTAAACTAATAACCTTTCATTTAGTAATGCAGAATCTCAACCACTAAACCTAACCACTGAGCCACCAGTGCTGAGAATCGCCCAGCCTGTAGGTATTAAAAAGGGTTTCAGTTTTTTTTTTAAATTGAATAGTTGAGCATATTTAAACTTGTACAGTCTAGACAAAACACATTTTACACGCCATGTGTCGCATTTATGCATGCTACGTTATGCTTTCATGCAGGTGGGTGCAGGTCGCTCACCGTCAAGGTTGTTGGCAGTGTTAAGTGTGTGTAGCATCTGCTCACACCACTGCATAAAGCCATCCTGAGTTTTATTGGCTCCCTGAAAGAGCTTCAAGAGTTTCTCCTCCTCTTCTACCTTCTTACTGGATTTCCCACCGTTACTGTTACTGTAAACGAAACCACAAGAAAAAATATTAGCTATTTAATACATAACATATATTTTATCATTATCCAGTAGATTTATATTCAAGATGGCTAATGCAGATTATAAACAAGATTTAAACAAGCTAAATAAATTGCTTGAGAAACAGTGAACACTGCACAGCATAAGAATAAGTAATAAATTAATTTAAAAAATCTTGAGCATGATAATAGTAGAAATGAACTTGTTTGCAGGCCACAACAGATATCTACACCTCTACACAGTCGCTTGTATTGGTTTCTGTTTTAAGTTTCACAAAGCAGAGACAGACATAATGTGGTCTTGTACAGAAGAGTGCCTTCTTGGTGTATGGAGTAAAGAAGCAATACACACACAAGTTATGCAGTCACTGGCTTCATCTGAATACGTTCCAGATTAGCTTTAGCAATATCCACCAAGACACAAACTCATAAACTACTTAATATCAAAGAGACTTAATGGACAATGTCCATTGGTAAAAGCGCTATATAAATACAATTGAATTGAATTATGAAGCTTCAAATATTAATGATAATTGCAGGAATATCTGAAGCTGAAAATTGTACGTAACCCTTGTCCTAGAACAAATGTTGATGCGCCTTGACTATCTTGAAAGTTTTAAGATTAACAATGCATAAGACTCCACAGAGGCCCAAGAACAATCTCTGCTACCTCCTTTTAAAGCTCTTTTCTTCATAATGTCTCGATACATATTTACTGACAGACTGTATACGACATGCTTCCTATGGTTAAGACCACATGTGCCATAGGATTAACCTAAGGAATTACTAAATGAGAATAACAGAGACTCAATCAGATGAAAATCTCTATTTCTAATACTAGATAAGGGCAGGGTGTTGCACTGTCAGGAAATCTGAATGCATTGCGTTTTGCAAGCTATACAAGCAAGACTTAATATTATTATGTATTTTTATGTATTTTCTAATGTGTATGACCTATTTTGCAGAGAGGTCAAGACAGACAGACACTGTTTATGTGTGGTAAACAGCTGCAGACATTACCCGAGGTTAACGTTTCCCTTGTTCTTCTGTGGGTTGTTTTTTCGCGTGGGTGGAGGTGGAGCGGTTTCCTTTACAGCGTCATCCCAGAACCCCAGGTTAGAGTTCTGAGTGTCACCCCAGATGCTGCTGCTGCCATCTGAGCCCCAGTGACTGGTATTACTCACTGAACCCCACACTGAAGAGGTCAAAGCCTATGTGCATGCACACAGGGCACACGACACACACAAAAACATTTGGTTAACACACACGTTTAGTTTAACAGACATAAACCTATTACACTGAAGCTTTGAAAGGCTATTGCTTGATATTTGCATCTAGATGTGTTAAAGAAATTAAAACATTGCACTTTTTGTTTAAACCCATCCTACAGAAGAAATAATAAAAAAGATAAGCCACAAAATTAATAAAACAAGGAGTAAGTTGAAAGGCCCAAGTGTGGAGGGGAAAAAAAAGGATCTCTTCATGCTCCAAATGATACAAGTTATTTATTTAAGCATGGTGGAGGTAGTGTCATGGCTTGGGCTTGCATGGCTGCTTTATTCATACAACTCATAATGGTATCGGCAGAATGAATTTGGAGATACCGAAATATTCCCTTTGGCAATTTACAGTGAAATGTATCTCAGTGTCTGGTGATTCAAATTCCGATTTTTTGGGGTCACGACTCAATTCAGAATCCATTTTCGATTCAAGAATGATTTTTCTATTCAAATTATCTATAAATTTTGTTTACATTATGTGGTTAATGAGATGCAAAGACAATGTAAATAAATATAATATTTTATGAAAACAATAATTTTAGGTTACTTACTGTATCAAATCTTTCTGCATTATTTTACATTTATACCAAAAAATAGTATTGTGATAAAGTTCTGTAACTTAATTGACCAGTATAAGGTTAGCTGAGCTGCCTGCCTTTTTCTTAAATAAAAAAAAAAGAGAGCAATGAACAAATAGACTAATAAATGAATCAATCAATCAATATATTAATACAAAAGTAAACACAGATTTTAGTCAATTACAGTGCATTAACTTTTAACTGAAAATAAAATACAGACTTTAAAGTTATAATGCATTACTGCAATTCTGTCTAAATGGACTCCATGCTAGCAAACTCCATTCAGACAAAGGGAGTTGGCTAACTAGCTTGCTGTATGGTGGCCTATATGGCCTTCTTCAACGGTGGCCATGTGGACACCTAATGCCATACACAGTACGTTCTGGAGTAGGAGCGGCAAAAAAGTTAACATTTTAACACATTCAATTTTTGGGCATTTTGAATCGATTCAATCACCAGGACTAGAAATCACCATCATTCAAAGAACTGTTTTTTTTAAAGCACCCCCAGTAAAATGCATCCAATATAACTAAGAACATCAGGCAGCCAGACCCAAATGACCCACAACACTGCCAAAGTTGCCATATTCTAACACACTGAGATGCTGAAAGTCTGAAATTCTTATCTATATCATCATTGGCCCTGCTGTTACAATACATTCAGAGAGACCATGCATATGCAGGTAGGAAAAAACTAAAATTTTCCAATACTCACAGCTCTGTTCTGTGTACGGTTTTGCTGAACAACTGCAGCATGCTGCTGCTGCTCTTTCTTCTGCTTCATCTGCTGAGCCTCCTCCTGTTGGATCTCCAGAAGAGATTTAGTAGCTGCAGGCTGCTTGGCCACACTTCCCCAGCCTGAAAGCTTAGCCTGTGGTTGCTGCTGTTGCTGCCTCTGAAGCTCCTGCTGCTGGCGTCGCTGCTACAGGACAACGTTCGTGTTGACATAGGGAGCAACAGAAGTGGCACATTGACAAAACTGATAAGAGTTACTACTAGTTGCATTTCATACCTCCTCCCTAGCTTGTCGTTCTCTCTCCTCTTCTAGTTTCTGGATTTCACTGAGAGACAGTGTGTTCTGTGTCTGGGAGAGGGAGGATGCTGTGGCAGACTGCTGTCCCCATTTAGAAGAAGAAGGAAGCTGCAAAGGAGAGAAAAAAAAAAGATTTGTTCATTTTGACACTCTACTCATGATGCATGTACAGATTGTCAATTCTGGTGCGTCTGACTAAGACCAAGAGCACACAAAACATGCATGTTACTCATACAAATGCACTTCTTATTCATTTGGGAAGTGTATTATTCAGTTGGAAAATGTATAATTTAGAAAAACAGAAAGCAGTCATGCCTTTCCTCTGGCCAAATCACAGTGGTGGTGGTTATTTTTTCCTTATTACATGACCAAACAATACAATAGATTGCCTTGCATTCATTGTCTTGAAACACAACCAGAATCTTAATGATGTTACAAAGTCTGTAGAGCCTGTACGCTCTTTACAGAATCTAAAAAGTTGGTTAAAGAAGCTAAAAAAAAATCTGGTGTTGGTGGTGGTATCTGGACAGCATCTTTGCTTTTACTCGATATGTTAGTCTGAAATGCTGCATTTTATTGCTTTCTTACACGCAAAAAAATATAAATAAATAAATAATAAAGCTTTGCTTGCATTTAAGTAGGCTAAAACCTTATAGCACTGCAAGTGCATGTTTACAGTAAATCGAAATAAAGTAGACTAATGACACTTTACTCTTACTACTCTCAGAAACTTGCTGCCTTATTTGCACTGAATATGAGAATACACTGTGCTTTGGGATTATTTATTTATTTACTGTAGATTTTGTAGCTAAAACATGGGCAGAAAAGCATGTAGGCTCAATTATAAGAAACTATGGCAAGCATGTCCGAGATGGGCTTTGGCCAACAGTTCTAACATTTTCTACTAATGGTTTATTAGATACATAATCCCGAATCTGAGTGATGAGTACATAGGCTCAAATATGGCGTAGCTCCAGTATAACCTGCATTGAAATAAAGGACTGTGCAACCCTGCCTTGTACATTTTATCCCCGCAAGTTGCGGAAAATAGCAGGAAACCTCGCCCCAGCCTTTATCACCTTCATCTGGGCCAGCTGTTGCTGTTGCTGCTGTTGCTGGAGTCGGCGAAGGGCCTCTTGCTGCTGCTGCCTCTGTCTCTGAAGCTCTTGCTGCCGTTGAGCTTCTTCTTGCCTCTGAGCCTCTTGCTGCCTCTGCAATTCCTGCTGCTTTAAAAGCTCCTTCTGCCTCTGGAGTTCCTGCTGCCTTTGGCGCTCCTGCTGCCTCTGGAGTTCCTGCTCCCTGCGCTTCTGCTCTTCTTGCTGTTGTCTGGCCAACGCCGCTGCCTCCTCCTCTCGCCTCCGCTGAGCTTCCAGTTCCTCCTGTTTCCTTCGCTCCTCTTCCTGAAAACACCCGCAAACAAACCAAAAAAATTTATTGAAAGTAGAACATGGCTCCACTTCCCTTTCATTTAAATTTCAATGGAATAAAGAGGCATGTCAGTAAAAAAACAACCTAAACTATTTCAAACAACACAGCAAGGAATACACGTACTTCAACCAGACTGCGTTTCTCCGAGCTCTGACATGCAAATATAACAAAGGAAAATGCATGTTAAACAACATGTAGACATACTAGGCAGCACAGACAGACATAAAATATACAAAAATTAAGGAAATATTGCGTATTTTATAAAAAAATAAATACATTCTTCACAGTGGGTAAATCATAATGTGTTTTGTATCAGTTTACATTCTGATGCCAGATGGACTGATGAGCTACCTCTACTCTGGTTCACACTGCATAACAGCATAACATCATTATCACTTGTGGGTGTTGACTGCTGTTTTTTTGCACATTGCATCATAAAATAGAAGGCTATGAATGTCTAAAGACTAATGAATACATCTGTAATGTAAAATTGTAGAAATAATGAGGCACTGAATATTTCAAACCAGTCAAGTGTGGTGTAATGTTGGTCCAAAGAAAGTACTACTAATTTGTTTACCAGAAGGTAAAAATCCACTCACACCTAAATCATGCTTGACTGCTTAAGAATGGATAAGCAATATACTTCCAGCAGTTCATTTCATGTTAGGGCTGACTTCTGAAATGTAACCTTTTACAAATCAGTCATTTTAGCGATCGAGACAAGATGGTGGGGTGTAATCGCTTCTTTCTAAAAGCAAGTAAACAACTGGTAACTTTAGGCAGATATCTAGAAATTACCATAGGATCAGAAGCATGTGTCCAACCCACAAAGCCCACAAAAAGGCCATTCACAAATGGCCAAACATACACCGCTTCCTGTAACCTGACAGCAAACATCAGCAGCCATGAACCCTTTATTTAAGACTATATCTCGTACCATGCAGCATTCCTAAACTTGAGTGGCGAAAAGATTCTGCCTCAAGAGCTGTGGACAGTGTATACTTCAGTTTAAGCCTAAAAATCCATTTAATCCTTTTCACAGCTTTTGGTACAAACCAAAGTTCACTTGAGCCATAAGGATGGTTTGTGTTGCTTGTGTAAATGTGATTTTCTGAACGACAAGAAACCATACCAACATCCACCCATAAACTGGGTCGATTTGCAGTGCAGTGTACTATTGTGAGGACAACTATGCGGTAATTCTGACATGTCGCATCTAAAAACAGGATATAATAGCTGGTAGCCACACTGTTCGCTCACCATGAACAAGCAAAGCTGCAAATATATATAGCACTGCCATCTGTCTGTGCAAAAACCTCCTTATTCGAGCAGCTCACATTAACCCTTCGACGGCTGGACGCATTTAGACCATAAAATGTTGAGCACTTGTCATTTTAGTGCTGGAACAAAAGGGGGAAAAAAAAAAAAAAAAACAGGCGAGAAAAATATAATGTGGCTTTCCATTTTGCGTTGTCGACTAGTTACACTGGTAATGTAAGAGGAGGCCAGCAGGAGTGAAAGCAGCCTTAAGTGTCAACCGGGTCGACATCAATCATGTTAACAATCAATAACTTGTAATAGATCACCTGTTTTCGAAGGAATTCTTCCCTTTGCTTCCTTTCTTCCTCCTCTCTTCTCTTCTCCTCTAGCCTGCGAAGCTCCTCTTCCCGAGCCAGACGTTCCTCTTCCTCCTTCTGGCGCCGCTGTGACTCCTCCTGCTCTCGTTGCCTCCTTAGTGCCTCCTCCTAACACAAACAGTCAGCATGAGTATTAATGTTATAAATTATACCTAGTACACATGGCGCGCACACACACACACACACGGCTAAACACTGAGTGAAGGTTTCTTATTTCAGTCCTTAGGCCTTAGAAATTTGCACATAATTCTGTTTTTATTACTCATACGTATGCAACCCACCCTCAGATAGACACAAGATGAATTTAGATTCGTAGAAAATACATTTAGGGCATGAGCATTCAGTTTTACAATTTCAGTTTCCTTACGGAAACAAGTAAATACCTAAACTGATGGTCAATCAGATGAGAGTACTCAGAAACTGATTTCTGTTTTCAGATTTCTGCCTCACTTTCACCCCCCCACCCCCCCTTACAGCCTGCAGCTGCTGGGTATTTTATATTATTTTTTTTTTAATGTGCATGATGTATGCAAATTTTTCTAGTGGTTATGGGTTAGAGAATGGTGCTAGATACAGACATAGATATGATATAAAAACGGCTACAAGCATTGAGGCCATTAGAAACCATAAATAAAGCTGTGAGAAATGACAAAGCCTAAAATAATGTTTCAGATGGATCTAACTAGGTTAAAAGCAACACACAGGTCTGGTTCTGATGTTGTGTTTATCCTGTAGCCCCAAACACAAAGTTCTCCGTCGTGTAAAGTCCTCATTATCCTGACCTGCTTCCGTCGAGCCAGCTCCTCTTCCTCCAAACGTTTGCGTTCTTCTTCCTGCTGCGCCCGCAGCACCTCCTCCATGCGCTTCCTCTCCTCCTCTTCACGTTTAACTCGGAGTTCCATCTCCAGCTTAAGAAGACCAGATGGCAATTACACAAGCACCCGTGAGTAGTTATAAGTGATGCAAATTTCAGGCTGAACTCTATATTCTGTATTTCTGAGGTTAGCAGTGAAAAAAACAACTATGAATGATGCTAGTTAATTAATTATCACTTCTCTGAATTTTCTTCAGCATAAAAAGGTTTATTATGTGCAGGATGGTTTGGCATACCTTAGCAGCTTTAGCCTTCTCCAGTTGTATCTGTTCAATCGATGTTTGAGGTATGGTGTCTATCGGCAGATCCCACACACTTGTGCCTTCCCATGCTAGAAGCAAACGAGCATACTTTTAAATACATCATGCACGTATACAGGCTTCCACAAATATCCACCTCAATCCTAGCCTCTGAACCTGCTGTACTGACATGATCCCTTTGTTGAACATCTACATTTAGTCGTAGCTCTGCCAATATCATGCAAAACAGACAGGAGTTTAAAAAATAAGATAGAAAAATGGTCATGCTGTCGGTTATTCGATTCCCTGTAATGCGACAATCAAAAGACCTGCGAGAACTGATCTCACTAAACGTTCTTTCGATTTTAACTAACGCTGCATGAGAACCTTTTTAAAAACACAATATATTAACTATCTGGTTTCCTGTGCAACAGAGGGAGCAGAAACAAACAAAACAAACACCCCTGTGAATACCCCAGGGGAAAGAACGGAGTGTTTTATAAGACAAACCACGTCAACCGTCTTGCAAAAACTATCTAAGCATGTGACATTTGTGTGTTGAATCTGTTTCTCAAATCTGCGGTAAAAACACAGGAAGATAAAACCAGGATGAACGCAAGGCTGTGAAATCTCAGTATGACTCATCAAATAAACAGGTCACCGGGCTGAGAAGCTGCTGTCTCTCCCACACTCACCTAGAGGACAAGCAGGTAATATAGTACCACACAAACAGGTCATGTTGGACACAATGTCATATCAAATATCAAGTAGGTAAAAATGCCCTGTAAAACTGAGAGGTTATAACATTTCTAATACACAAAGAATTTTTTTATGGCGACCAATTACCTTAAAAATCTATATCTATATATATATATATACTTTTACTGTTGAAGGAAGACTGAAGTATAGACAGATTCAATCAGTGTGCTTCCTGTCAGTGTTTGTGCACGTGCATTTCAGACAGTTTATAAATGACGACGTACTGCTTGGAGCTGCTGGCTGAATGTTTGATGTACAGGATGCTTGGGTAGATGGGTTTTGTATATCCCAAATGGACCCTGAATCTGGAACGGACATGGAACGCGTCACTGGCGGCAAAAGGCTCTGCTGCTGTTCTTGAGATCTGCATAAACAAAATGTGTAAAATATTAAAAGGGAATATGTCATCTCAAGACTGGACTACTGCAACTCTCTCTTGGCTTGTCTTTCCATGCGTGCCATCAGGCCCCTGCATCTGATCCAGAATGCAGCAGCTCGACTCATTTTCAACCTCCCCAAGTATAGCCATGTCACCCCCTTGCTGCGAACCCTTTACTGGATTCCTGTAGCAGCTCGTATCAGAAATAAAACCCTGATGATGGCCTACAAAGCCAAAAATGGTCCAGCCCCCTCCTACCTGAAAGCAATGGTTAAGGCCAGCTTCAAGTATGGCACGACTCGACCTGCCATCATCCAAGACACATGGAAGGCAAACATCCAGACTCATCTCTGTTCTGGCACCAAGGTGGTGAAATGAACTACCCCTTGATGTCCGTACAGCAGAGTCACTTGCTGTCTTTAAACGCCGGCTAAAAACTCACCTGTTCTGCCAGCACTTAATTGAAAAATAAATGTTTATGAACCGAGTTTGTCTTATTTGTTCAGTTTATTGACTATTTTGGTTATTGCCGCCTTCTCTCTACAGGTTAACTAGTGTAGAAAGTTTTGGATGACTGATACTACACGACTCTTTTTCTAGTAGGATTCTGGTCTGAGTTCTTGAATCCTGATTTACCTTTACTGGTTTCAGATATTCAAGAATTTAACTAGGCACTCTTGTAAGTCGCTCTAGACAAGGGCGTCAGCAGTATTGGGGGACATACGAATAGGAGGAGTTTCTCCTGTTTCAGTTACAGCACTGGTAATGATCAGCATTCTTTTTGCTTACTCAATACTGTTAACCAAGAAGTATGCATATTTATCTCACCTTAGCTTGAGAGCTTGTTGCAGAAACAGGTTCAGTTGCTGCTGCTGCTGTGTTGGAGGAGCAGCTGAACTGAGCACGGCTTTTTGCTGAGCTATAGCCTGAGCATATTGCTGCTGCCTGCAATCACACATACCCAGTTCATGGAGGAGAAAAAAAAACAATAACCAATTAACCAATCATTTATTCATTCATTCATGCATATTTTATTATGAAACAGATACTGATAAATGTGTGTCTATAGCATCTGGATTTAAAACACACACCATCTTGCAAAAGCAAATATTTGACACATTAGCTGTATAATGAAATTCACAGGACATCCATCACACTGGCTGTTTCATATACCAAGGTTGTTTATAGTCTACAGGATATAGAGGGCAGGGAAAAGGAAAGTAATAGCCTTTTTACCTGAGTATGTATTGGTACTGCAGTTGCTGAAGCTGATAGATGCTTAGAGCATTTAGCTCCTGCTGTCTCTTTATTCTCTCTTGGTCAGCATCTCCCTTTACACACAAATGCAGACGTCTCAGTGACACCAGTATGGAGTACAAGGTCAAAAGCAAGCACAGAGCTTGGACTAAAGATCTTACACAAAGGGTCGGAAATGTTTTAGTAGACCTTACACATCATACGATTAAATAAGCCAAAAATATGACATTTTTATAGTTTATAATAATATTTTTATATAAACAGCCCTGGCAATCCGGCCAACTAATGATCACCACCTGTTGGATCATGTTTTCTATCCAACACTACACATGAGGTATGGCTGTACTTATTCTGGCCTTGTGTTCTGGGAACCGGTCTTGTGACCGGAAGGTCCTGGGTTTGATCTACGCAATGGACAAGACATGGCTGCCTTATTTAATGCTGTACCAGCAGTTAACATGCACCTCATGGACAAACTGACAGCACAGCTGAAATCAGTGCTTCTGAAACTGAAAGTAGACAGCAAACACTAACACTGGCTGACATACAGACATACAGTATGCACCTGTGTGTGTGTGTGTGTGGGGGGGGGGGGGGG
>JAOVVF010000022.1:8789923-8802153 GCA_028565595.1 Duopalatinus emarginatus
GGGACGTGGGGGGGGGGAGCAAAACCTGTCCATGACAGAAGGTGGCAGTAGTCTAAACGTTTATACAAAAAAAAAAATAGCCCACAAATGCACTGGTTCTAAACAACATATTATAGATAAATGATTGTGCAATATCTTGTAGATTACAAACACACACACACACACACACACACACACACACACACACGATTCTGTTAGCAAACTCTAGCCTGTCCTAACAAGACCATAGAACTTTATCTGCATATCTTGTCCTGGGTAGAAATGAAAGTTCTTCTTACCAGTATAGGAGGTAGTGGAGGGCCAGGGGCAAAAGGCACTCTCCCCCACATCTTAAAGATTTCTCCCAATGGATGGAAACCTTCATCACAGCCCCTTTTCACCAGCAGGGTCATTGTGAAATACCCAGCCTGGAACCATTCTGACATCTCATGATTACTGAACGGACCTAAAAAAATAATAACAACAACACAACTAAGAAAATATTTAAGGTGGTCCATATGTGTTTTTATAAAACATGCACAAATGTCAGATTGCGGGAATAAAATAAATTGCATTTGTGGTTGGGTCATCACAACATGCCAGACCAGCTTTAAATTGTGAGGACCACAGCCTATGATTTACACATCTTTTTTTTAATACTTGTCAAATAATTCTGAGGATTCAAGATCTGTGGATAAGGAACTGCAAACGACCATTCCCAATAGGAAGGAAATGCTTCATAATATGACTAGTTAAGATTAGTCTGATTTGCAATGACCCTGAAATCTAAGAGGATAAGTGGACTGAAAGGGTGCTGAAAAAAAATCAATTCTTTAAAGTATCGCAATTCCTAGTCCTGGCGATTCTGAATCGATTTAACTGCCCAAAAATCGATTTCCTAATACGCTTAAGATTTATTTTTTGCCACTCCTAAAATAATAAATGTTTTGCTTACATTGTCTTTTTATCTTGTCAATCACAATTTAAACAAAATTTATTTAACATTTGAATACAAAAATCGTTCCTGATTCGAAATTCAATTCTGAATCTAATCGTGGCCCCAAAAATCGTAATCAACTCAAATCGCCAGACAAAGAGATTCGCACCTGGAATTTAGTGGACCTAAATCACAGAAACCAAAATATCCTCCACCAGAGAGGGGACACTATTTTTTCCCTTTTAATTTGTCATGCATCTACAGCTCTGCTCTACTTCTGACAGTTTGTTTTAGCCATCATACAACTTGTTCCACATCCTGCTTAAAAATGGCTTTAAAGGTTAGCGTGCCATTTTGCACTGCTAGTTTTCACCTTGAATCTCTCCCTGAGGATCCTTATAGTACCACTTAAGAGCAGCCTCGTGGGATGGTGGTAGGCAGCCAACTTTGGCCCGCTCTGCACTCTTAGCCCCCAGACGCTCGTCATCCACGCCACCATCATGTAAATATGCAACCATTTTCTCTGCCTCCTGTCAAGGGAGAAGAAACAGACCATGTCCATCAGTGTGTGCTTTTGAATAAGACAACAGGACCATACTAACTGTAAAGACTTAGGAGTAAATGGATGTTCGATACATCCTGATGATGCATGTTTGTCATTTTTTTAATCAAATAAGCCATGCCACAAGTTCATGGTGACATCATGCATATCTATTTACAGTAATTACAAAACAAGTATCTGCATCAAGCACTCATATTTCCACCTAATGAAATGAAAACTCTCTGGCTTACCTGCTCAAAGTGTTTGAGGCCTTCATCCTCATCTGCATCCGTGGCAATGGCGGGAAGTTGCCCAATGGGCGATATGATGCTCTTTGGGAAAGGGAGTGCGCCAGGTACAGGAATTGGCACCTCCACTGGCTTGGGATGTGACGTGATTTGCTGGGTGGGCAACACGGGCAGGGAGGAAGCTGGAAGATCTAAAACACAACAAAGACACAACTGAAAAGTCTAGTACAACATGTTCAATGATCACTGCAAATCTGTACAGGTTTTACAGGATCAAGTGACATATAAAAATGTGGAATTCAGTGGAATAGTCCTTAACTTTAAAAACTTTTCTGATGTATTGTACACCATACCACCATCAGATCTTAGGAGCATTGACATTTTGCAAGTTAGCAAGAATAATACATTTGCTAGCTTGCCATTGGCTGAAAATTGAGCCCAATTTTTTTTTACTGATCTGTAATCAATGCCTGCAGGGCAGAAATTATTGCCATCAGTGAATATTATGGAAATATTAAAATATATATGCACACAGGAACATAATTCTTTCAAAACCATTTGTTTAATAACAGTCTTTTGATCAGTGACAGACAGACCGCACCCTTTGTGTGGGCATTCGAGAAATTAATTTGTTCTATCACCTGAAACCATGCAGTGTCTTGCTATAAAAAATTATTTAGATGTTTATTATAGCACTAATGCTGTGGAACTACATACACCTTTATTCAAAGTTAATACTAAAAGATTATTAGAAGATCTATTTATTAGATTTACCTGTTAGTGTGCTGAGTGTATTTGTGCTGTGTGGTATAGAGATAGGCAAAGCTGAGTGTAACGGAGCTGCAACAGCTCTGATTTCAGGTGCTGCTCTCTCTGGCTCCTCCACCCTCTCTGACTGGCTGGAGGGCAGGGATATAGACACAGTTGGCTCTGGAGCTGGTGGTAATGGAGCAGCAGGCAGAGGAGCCTCGTCTGGTTTGCCATTGTCTTAAGGAAAAAAACAAAACAAAACAAAAACTACTCAAACGTTAACTCTACATCAAGGTACTCGTAACTGAGGCAAGGTAAACCCATAGAACCCAACAGACCAGATTTTATACTATTAAAAGCCTTTACCTTACAAGCGGTCAACTAAGAACTAAAAAGCATTTGATATCCCCCATACCCTCATGTCTGGCAATCTGGCGCTTGCTGTCAGGTTCTTTAGGATGCTCAGCTTCATTATCATCATTCTCGCAGCACTCCTCACCCTCCTCGAGTGGACGGAACTCGAGCTCTGCCTCTTCAAGAATCGGCTCTGCAGGAGCTTTCTGATTGGATAATAAACAAAACGCAATAAGCACTTAGTTTACAAAACATGGATCAAATAATAATGCTAAACACTTTTGGAGGAACATGATGTGTTATCTGATTGGTTCAGTATGTTATACTTATAGCAGCGTCACACAGATCATATTACACAGAATCTGACTGTAAATGTATACGATGTAGTTATACAATGTTAAAAGTGTGCATAATGGCAACAAGCAGCATTTCATTTTTGCTATACCAGTAATATGTGGGAAACCCTATGAATAATATTCAGGTCAGGTCAGAAAGATCAGGGAACACCAGCTGTGTATGACTGGCCTCTCCACAGCTCACCTTGAGCGGGAGGAAAGCTCCAGATGAGTCAAAGGTGCCCGTCTCCTCCTCTGCATCCTCCAGGCACCACTCCGGCAGCGCATCCCTCTCGTCCTCCATGCTGCCACTGGCCGAGCGGGGCCTTCTGTAACCCCCTCCGCGCTCCTCCTCCCCACGGGAGTCCATTGGCAAGCGCCTTCTCGGATCTGGCTGTTCCCGCCATCCCCCAGCCAAGCGTGGCCCGTCTTTAGAATGAGAGAGGCGCACAGAGACAGACAGCTTTGCGTTAAAGGGATCTGAAAATCATTCTAAATGTGTTGTTTTTTGGTGCAAGTGAGCCATTGGGATTGATAATTGATTGTTTTAAAAAAAGGCAGAATTTCAAAGAGTGAAATACATTAACAGTTGTGCCTAATCAGATCAGTCTGTGATTTAATATCCTGAATCTGTTGTATAAAGATAAATACAAACAGCGATACTGTGTGCTACCATAGTCATGGGAAATTTAGCACTAGCGGTTTCAGTGTGTCTACTACTACAATCTCTGCTTGATAAAGACCTGCTGCATCTTGCGCAACATTAAGATCAAACTCTGTGCAAACAAATCAGCAATACCATCAGCTTACTCATGGATGTCAAGGAATAGTTTAAGGAAACAGAACTGCGTCTAGATTTGCTTCCTAAAAACAGTAACACTGGCTGTGTGTGCCTGCAACTAGTATTAACTTGTCAACTGCCAATCAGTATGTGCCACTTTAATCACCCTTGAATACTACCGGCTAAATACTGGCTAAGTGGATGGAATGGACAAATGAAAAGGCAAATACAAATCTGTTGACTACTTGAAATAAAGAAAAAAAGGAAAAAAAAACAAAAAAAAACAAAGCTGTCATAAACTGAGATCGTCTGGAACTATTTTTATTTAACATAAAAAATGCCATAAATGCCATGTTTCTATCCTTAGCATGTCACAGATATGACTGAAGTACATGTAAAATTAAAGAGTGATTAAACAGAGGAAGGATGGCGATATGGACTCCCACCTGGACTCGGTGGGCACCATCTCTCGGTATCCCGGCGGGAGCCCGCTAGACGCCAACCGCCACCCTCCTCATCCTCACCGTTCTGTTCCTCACGAGTCAGCCGCCAATTCTCACTCTCAGAGCGCGTGAAATCGTGCTTTCGCACCAGGCCTGTACCACCGTCCTCATAATTCGCCCGCACTGCGCGCGTGTAAGTCAGTGAGCGTGACGGAGGAAAGAAGAAACAAAGGATTGCGAAATTAAGTTAAATTGAAAATGTAGGCAGTTAACCGCATAGGATCATTTTTACAACAGCCAAGCAAAACAATTTCCGAGTATAACATTGAGCAAAACTAAACTTGCATAAGGACTTACAGTGGTTGAGCTGGAAGTGGGCTGGAGCTCCATCTGAGGAATACAATAATGAAAATTTATTAAAGCATTCAAAGGATATTTAATCCCTTTTTTTTAAAAAAACAAAAAAAACAAAGTAAATAGCAAATATTTGCTTTTACAAACCTGGATCTTTTCGAGTTGGTTTTTCAAATCTTCTGTCTCCCCTTTAATGAAAGGACAAAAGACCATACAGTTGTATCAGGGCAATGCTCAACATCATCATCTAAAAAAGAATCATTGACTAACATACGTTTTTACACTCACAAATCACTCTATATTAAAAAAAAAAAAAGCTAGAAACAATAAACAACAATATATCACTATATGACAATACTGCATTTGTTGATGAGTTTGGAAAGCTTTCTGTCTAACTGGTTTTACCAACCCACCCCTTAATAACCCACCACTAATGTCTTCACATTTGTTTTCTAAGCCAGCAACCGACACGCTTGTGCCAGGTGGTGTTTTGAGAGCTGAGGTTTTGTGGGGGAAGGCAGCAGTGACTAAACAAACTAGCATTGCTTAATTTTCCATATGTCTGATACTAACCCCAACCAGTCGTAAAAACTTTCCATGCATAAATCTACGACAAGGTCAGTGCATGCCAGTTCTCAGGATCTAGCAGAGCCACAGGAACTAAAATATTAGGCTGTGTATACAAGATGGCCATTGTGATGAAGGCAGACAATTTAAGACAGACAGTGTTTGACATTGCTGAAGTAATCTCTTTTAAACGTTCACTGCTCACTTTCTGCTGGTTTACAACGGATTTTAAAAATCTGTAGATAAAATTCTGTAACAAATCCAAATAGGTTTTAATGTCTAAATAAATAATTAGGTTATTTCACCTACACTTTGTAGCCAATTGGGAATGCTTTTTTAAAACACAAAAATACATTAAATTGTCTTGGGCAACCGAATGGCATATGATAGGCAGATCACAAGTTTGAATCCTGGTGATGCCACAGACATATATTCAAGGATTAATAGACCAAAATTGGCGAAAAAAAAAGTTGGGCATCTATGACCTTGTGTGTGGATGAGGGCAGATGGCACTTCCCTCCAATGACACAGGATGCGCAGCAGTTCACAATGATGTGAAAGCTGGCTTCAAGTGTCTAGTCAGATGAATAATGCGTCATATGGTAGGTGAAAATTGGCAAGACAAAATTGGGGAAAAGGGAAGCAGGGTGAGCGAGGGTGGTTGAAATGTGTGTGTGGGAAAACAACATTCACTAAACCATTAAAAAAACGAAGCAGTTGAAGTAGTTTTGGCCACAGATTAAAGACCTGTTCCTGTGAATTTATTCAGATCAGTTAATATGGACCTAACGGTATGATCCAATAATTATTTGACATTAAATTCTTTTGTTAAGCACATTTCTTTGTTTCTTCTACATGCCTTTTTTAAAGCCCTCATTTTCACACACAGCGTTTTTTCCTCTACAAAAGTGAAATCTTAACTATTTCTCCCCTATTCTTAGGAACATAGATAACATACACACCTGCTAATGTCTAACAAGATCTGCTTTACAAGTAAAAATTTGTTTATAGATCAGATCACAGATTAGTGGCTTTAAAAAAGGAAAGAATGAGTCAGTGTGATTTGCTGGCATGCGAGCGGACTACCTTTCCTCCCAGCTCTGAGAACGATGCATCTCCCGCCCTCCACGACCAAAACCACCTTCCACATCATCAAAACTTCTTTGGTAAAATCCACCTTCTCCCCTTCCTCGACCTGCGATTGTAAAAATATAACATGCACCTAGGTTTAGAAATACACTGGGCCATGTGTAGCGCTCATACTACAGTAGGAGTGGTTGACTGTAGTTAGAGAGTAACTGTGATTAGTTGAAGTGTTCTATAAAGTGCAATGTGGCATGCGCTGCATATACACACATTTGATTAAAATAGCAGAACATAGAAAAAAAACTACTTCTCACTACAGAATGGAAACTTTACAGTACACTACTCAACTGACCACAGTGGAAACTTCATCTGCCTGCTTGAACTATTCTCAATAACAGCTTTTTTTGCCATATCAATCTGTGCCAGGCTTGGGAAATAATGTCAATTTAGCTAAACGATAACTGTCTCCAGAATTATTGCGATAAACGACATTATCGTGTTATAAAAAACGTCTTACGTGAGCATTGAAGTGATTTTACATGAAATGCAGCAAAACCGATTGAACTGCACTGAGTGACTTAAAAAAAAGTATACTTTAGCGGCAACTTTGTGCAGGACTCGAGTGACGGCACATAAAAGCTGCAAACAATTTACGTTGGTGCATAATGATTCTCAGAAACACCACAAGGCAGAAAAAAAATACAAAATTGAAGCCTTGCTATTCAAACCAATTAATTACTTTCGATTTTATGCTCAAATCATTGCAAGGAAATGATTCAAAAATGAACCAGTGACCAAACTTGGTTCTTTATTTAATTTGTTCGATTTATGTGTTCCGGAAGTCCTTCTGCTTGTGTTGCGATTAATTAGTATTAGTTTAAGTAATTTGGTGGAAACTAGAACCACATGCTAATTTAATTAAAGACATATTTGAAACTGGTAGGACATATGCAGAGATTTCCACCATCGTTATTTAATTAGATCTGATAAAATGGAACTATTTTACCATGCAGAATGTTGATAAACAAACAGATCATATTTTTCCATCCTCTTTATCCTAAAATTTATCAATAAACGCTGATAACAGAACTGTGGTATTATCGCAATAATACACTTGAGGTTCGTGCTATATTGTAAGATATTGGCACTGGTGTACTGATCACACCAGTGCCAATATCTCATGATTATAGCACCCTTTTTCATGTATTACTGCTTAAATAAAATTAAATTAAAATAAATGAGAATCAAAATGTTGATGGATTAAGATCAACATATTTAGTTACAGCTGTAATACAAACATTTTCAGTGTTGTATGCAAATTCTGACACATTGGTTTAAACTGATGATGCACAGCTTCATGTTTTCCTCGTTTATTATAGTGTTTTTACGTTGTGGAGGATGGTGGGAACGAAAGCGTGATTGTGGTTGAAAGTACTCACCGCGCCCACGTGAAGAACTTCGACCTCGTGGTGCCCCTGCTACCACACCCCCTCCTCGCCCGGTTAGGCGCAGCACTGCTGCACTGTTAACTGACATGGAGAAATTCCTCTGTTGAACAACACAAACACAACAATGTTAAAGTGTGAGTTCAGATGCATGTTTGGGATCATCTACGCTACAAAAATCCCCAAATTGTACCATATTTAACAAATATTATTGCACTTTCACACATTATACACAAGTTTTTTTTTGTTTAAGATTGTGTCTTGGTTTGTCATTGGTATATTCTCTATTTAGCCTGGTTTAACACAAACAAAAAGGTGTAAAATCTTAAATACTGCAACAGAAAACACTGAATGCAGCACACGGATATACAAATAACACTATTTTTCTCTTTTTGTTCCTCAGTCCCATTTAGTATCTGTAGATGTGGACTGAAGATTCGGGCCTAACCATAAGGTAACATACAATGATTTATCTTGTTTGTGTTAAATGATCCCATAACCAGTGAGTGAGAGAGCAAGAAAGTGAGCTAGCGAGCGAGAGAGCACGAGAGAGAGAGAGAGAGAGAGAGAGAGAGAGAGAGAGAGAGAGAGAGAGAGAGAGAGAGAGAGGGCGCGAAAGAGCCCGGCTTGATTTGGCCGGAAAAGTGGACCGAATAAATCAGCCCAGAGCTAGGTAAAATTCTGCCGGTCTCATGAGTCTTTCCCCCCCCACACACACTCCCTATTTCACATTGAATTTTACTGAATGAAAAAACTGCAAACACGTTTAAAGGCGATATTATTTTCCGGTTTCCAGTTACAAGACTGAGACATTACAAGAACTGAGTCAGAAAGCTCGTATTTATTTTTTAGTCCACGTAAAAACAAGTCTTGTGGTTATTTTAAGAATATTCAGATGCTGCCAGATGTATTCTACGTTGGTCATATTAGCCTAACAGAGTCTGCATTTACTGTCTAGTTCACTCTTCTTTTTTTTTATAACAACTTGTAAAGGTATATATAAAGAGATTACTGATAACATTTGTGATGTGCCTGTGTCACTCAAGTGCTACTGAATGCATGTCTCACCTGTGATTAATATCCATAAATTCTGCATATATAACTGATTTTCCTTTAATCAACATTTGTTTTTAATCCCTGTTCATGTTCATGGAAATCACAGGAAAACCCTATACAACTGCCCTTGCTTTTTGGGTAAGAGGCTTTTTATCCTGTTGATCAGACCGACATTAGCCTATTGCATGCATCTGTTAACTACTGCATATAGAAAGGGCAATTATTGTTCTCCAAAATATCCAGTGTCCTAGTTGTACCAAAACTGTGGTGGCTAGGTCCATGTGTTGCTTTTTTTTTTAACTAATTGCGTTTATGCAATACAGAACAACTAGCTGGTGAAAAAGAACTGAAGAAGACATTGTAGAAGAATGATGGACCATGATGTTACACAGTATATTCTTTTAGCTGACAGCCCAACTTCTGGTCTTGTGCTGTAAGACCTCAGCTATTGAATAATTTTAAGCTTTAACGTGTATTTTCGTGAACATTGTAAGCTTTGACTTAAAAAAAAAAAAAAAAAAAAAAAGACAATAGTCTGTTAGTGCTGCTTAAAGAACTACATTTAAACTACTTGTGCTTATGCTAAGCCTTAAGCCTAGACTTCACTTTGACCCGCATTCACAAGATGGCTGTGGTACATGTGGCTGTTTCAAGTGTCGAGTGTTGGTTAAAACACCCAACCAGCCTCACCTGTTCTTCCTCTGTAAATGACACTAGGGCCAGTGGGGGTAGGGGCTCCTCTTGTAAAATAGATAGAAATTCCTTGTCATGTAGATCTACCGGAATCTACAGCAACAAAACATAGGCAAGGTTAAGTACAACACTGAAAGAGAAAAAGGACATAAAAAAAACTAACATGAACGAATAAAGATCCACAATAGTGCATGAAATTTATTTTAGAAAATGGGGAAAAGTCTTGAATGTCTTTGTATGCCATCACACCAAGATCTCCTTTCGCAGGAACTAAGGGGGCAAAACCAGTTTCATTATGACATTAACCTTGTGCAAAGTCACGAAAACCAGGTTTGCCAAGAGTAAGTTCTTCCAAACCAAATGGCCTGGACAGAGTCATTGACATTTACACAATTTAACACCTTTGTGATAAACTGAAACCCTGACTGTGCACCAGGCCTTCTCAGCTGACTTCACTGCCTGACTTAACTAATGTGCTTGAAATAAATCTAGTGAAAACAATGGCAGCAGTTATATAAGCCAGGGGGCAACAACTCGGTAGTAATCACATCCCTTGGGACTAGGATGTTCAACAATACTTGCCATACTTTTGTCCATACAGTGCTTCTAATTTATGTTGTTTCTGTATAATTTCAGTTTGACTCTCTCACAGGTCTTTTTACTACAAGGGAATCGTGACTTCTCACTATTTTAAGCAACAGGCAATGAAACTGAGCATTTTGAAAGAGCTGTTTTAGACAGGGCGAAAAGACATGTAGTATTTGATTCATGTGATATTTTAACTAAAGAATGCCACAGACACAGACCTCAGAGAACTGTATTAACGTGTGGGAAATTGGCATAACAGGTCTCCTTTAAAGAGCCAACCACTGCTGCCTACCTTGTTATCTTTTACATAAAGTGCAAGCATCTCTTCTCTCCCATAGCGATAGTCTGCAAGTTTATACTTTGGCAATGCAGGCGAGAGTGGCGGAGAAGCCACACTGCTGCTCCCACCTCCACCAGACAAAGCCCGGAGCCTGTGTGCATGACAGAGGTGCATTAAATAAAATGATAAGCTAAATCAGTTGATTATATATACTATTGTATATTAAATTAAAAAGTCTTATTTCAGTGGCAACACACTTACCATTCTGGTCCAAAGTTAAGTGTCTGGGTTTCTGCCATTTTTCCTAGAAAGTCTAAAAACAGAAAGATACAAATTTAATGCAAAACATGGTGACGTCTATGAATTTGAGTAATAATTTATTAAAATGCACATTCATATATTGCTCTCACATTAGTGTTTATAAATATATAATGACAAAAAATACTATTACGTGGCCAGCGTTGAATTGTGTATTGTGAAAATGTTTAAAATACATTTAAACTAATGTCTCCATAGGGCTGCGTGTTCATATACGGTCTCTCTGAGAACACACTTCTGCATGTCTAGTCATGTGACTCAGCACCATCCAGTCATCAGTAAGCAAGCGTCATGGAAGTGAACTTAAATACGGAACCGAGTGCGCAGCAAGGAATGCAAGTTATTTTCTACTTTCGACGTGACATTATTTAAAATAATATTTGCTTATGAAGATTAAAGGTATTTTCTAAAGGTATGTAAAATATTTTTGTTGTTTGCAAAAAATGCAAGTTATTTATTTTTTACATTTCAGAGAACTTTCTATTTACATTAAAACTAAAATGTGACCTTTTATATAAGGCAGTTTCATTTCAAGTGGTGTGCTTTGCTTACAGTTGCTCAAAATATTTAATAAATAACCATAAATAGTTTGTGTGTGTTTCCTTCAATTATTTTTTTAAACCATAAAGATATGCACAGTTTCATATCTTAGCTCAATATCTTAGCTTTAATACTTTCACACAATCTGTGTTAGTAAACAAAAAAAAGAAAAACAGTCATTCAATAATTGCAATCGAGGTAAAAATGTTCAATTAATCGTGATGCTGATTTGAGGTCATATCGCCCAGCCCTATGTCTCCATGCAGAAGTATAGTTTAATAGATGTGTGGCATGCTCAATTTCTCTGACTGTGATTTCCTATTTTAAAATATGGTCATAAATGATTAAATCATCCAAAACAGCGGTCTACAAATAAAAGAAAAGTGTCGTGTTTAAGGCAAGTATAGAATGGCATAATATCAGTTATGCACTATGAAAACTGTGGCCATATGGTATATTTTTAGGTGATTCTGCAAATAGTTAACAGTTGTTATCATGTCCACATGGCTGAGACTTTCACATTTCATTTCACAGAAGAGTAAGTGTCCAAAATACAACCGTATTTAATCTCTTTCTAATCATAACCATTAACAATTTGCAACAAGATACATTATTTTCATTCTTTTTTTTCCAAAAGCATTGTTTAAATCACAGTGAAATGATGTTGAATATGTACATGTCTGATGTTAGCCAATTTATCAATCAGAATATACTCTTTATTTCATATTAATAGATGGCAAGAAAATGCGAGAGCACAGCAGGAGTCGAGCCCATCGGAGGAAGGGACTACGATGGCCAGGATGTGGCAACCTAACACAGTTGAAAACACCTGCACAAATCATTGTAATTTACATTGTGATTGTCTCATTATCCATTTTGTGAATGACGGGGAAAAAAAACGCTCTTTCTTGTTTTCAGCTGCTACTAGCATGCAC
>JAOVVF010000022.1:8802253-8822312 GCA_028565595.1 Duopalatinus emarginatus
ATTGTCTCATTATCCATTTTGTGAATGACGGGGAAAAAAAACGCTCTTTCTTGTTTTCAGCTGCTACTAGCATGCACCAATGTTTTTACAGAAATCTGATGCATAATTCATATTGGTTGGAAAGCCTGGTTGCATAATATTATGAGAATAATAATTGTATAGGGGTGATGAGTCATATCACATGAGCCTACTAGCAAGTATTCCATGTAACTGTATAATTTTTGCTTAATAACGAATCTTCTCACACCGCCCATTCACACACAAACTAAATAGATAACATGGGAAATTTCCGACCTACATTTAAATAGGACAAGTATTAACCAACCTGTGTTAAATACAATCAAAATCCATTCAACTTGCTTGTTTATTCATTTCTAAATTATGTATATGGACAAGTGAGTCTACAAAACTAAAAGGCTGAACATGATCTTGGTCAGGTTATTGTGGCTACTGGCCATCAACTGTATAATTTTAATTATTTCCTGGAGATATATTTAAACATTCACATGGCTCCAACACCAACTGCAACAAAACGTTGACATAATTATGAATGCTAAAGTTCAGCAGTAGTGCACTATTAAAAAAAAAAAAAAAGGTCGCTGTCAAATGAGCTTCACGATTACATTTTCCATTTGATTTCAGCAGAAGGCACTTTCAATGTTTTCCTGTCTCTGTTGCTGGAAAAATATGCATTGTCCTTATTTAGTGACTACCAGGCTTGAGGTTACACAAAGACAGTAAAAGGCGCCAGGTGGGTTATTTACCGGTTTACAATAAACTACTACGCTGATGCTTTTTTCACTCAAAAGTATTGTGATCAAATTTAATTTCCTTCTAGAGACTGACCTCGATGCCGAGACTGCTGCTGTAGCCAAAGCTATTTTAAGGACTCACCCAATTAGGGAAGGGTGTGCTTATTGAACAGAGACAGCTTCATTTGCCCAAGATAACATACACTAGAAATGCTATGCAGAAGCCACACATTTCAAAGCAATAATCAGTGCACAAAATGTGACTTCAACAAGTATAGAAGTTATTAAATACCATCCATTCAATATCACAACACATACTGAGGGTGGGTTTAAAAATAGGTTTTAAACCATGTGGACCATTCAGCTAGAGCGTCTCAGTAACGGTGCACAAATCAAATACTTGATCACAATTTTAACACAACGTGATCTTAAAGTTATTAATAACAGCACTGCATAACCTCCATTGCATACGCTCAGCAGCGTGGCCCTTTCAGACAGAGTAGTGTGTGCTATAGAGTGCTCAGTTTGCAAAATCGCAAAGATTATGTTTAAAACATCACACCAAATGAAACCTTTTGTATGTAAAGGTCAGCTGAGAGCAGGCTTTTTTCTTTCTTTGGGTGTTGATGGAAGAAAACTGTCAACATATCAGAAGTCAGCTAAACTTATTTGTGCACAAGACATTTGCGCCCCTTTATTTGTAAAGACAGAAGGTAGTCACAGCAGAGAAGGTTATTACGTGCGTCCAGTAAAACCAGAAGGACAAGACGGAAGTTTTTGTGACCTACTCAACAGGTCTACCAAGTTTCAAATGAACGATGATGCTGATTACAATGAGATTAAATGTATACGTATTTTTAGTCATACTCCCTTGTGAACAATATGAAAAGTGAAAGTCTCAGCCATGTGCTAGAAATGGACATTAGAAATCTTGTTAACAAAAGCATTATAATACAACATGTTTTGTTAACAGCAGAACAATTAGACTGCAGCCTGCAACCATAAAGAGCACCATTAGCTCTACTTTAGTGACATGACTTGAACAACGTAAGGTTATCTTTACAGTTTAGTGTAGAATAAATAAATTGAAAGTAACATTGAATAAATAAATAAAGTTACACTTACATAGCACCTTTCAAGAAACCCACACCAGCGACAATGCCATAATTCATGCGTTTATATACGTAGACATTAGTTTAAAAATATGACTGGCCAACTAACATGCGGCTGGCCACCAGCTTTTTGCCAGAACAGCTCCTACCTGAGACATAGGCTGTGTTTAAAATCACGAGGTCGAACCACTGCAGTCTGGACTTGCAGCACATCCCACAGATGCTTAAATGGACAGAGAGCTGGAGTATTTGTAAGCCAGAGCAACACCTTAATCTTTTTCCCCCATTCTCCACTATCCTAATGAAAAAAGCCACTGCCATCTGCAATTACAATGATCATGAAGTGGTGTACCTGGTCCACAACATGTCATGGTAAGTGGCATGTGTTAAATTGACTTCCACATGAATGAACAGACCCAGGTTTCCCAGCAAAACATAACACTCCCCCTCACTGGCTTGTCTATTTCCTACACGGCATCCCACTGCCCTCACTTTCCGAGGTGAAGGGCGGATATGAACCCGAGATGTCCGCTGGATGTTAAAGAAAGGAGGACTCAATGAACCACATGGCCTTCTTCCAATCCTCCAATTGCACACTGTAGGTCCTTTTAATGGTGAACAGGGTACATATGCAAATATGATGCTACTGTGACGCATTCCTCCAACAAATAATATTTAAATTTTTTTGTGTCTGTACCACAGTGGCCCTTTTGGTTTTGACCTTGTTGCCATTGCAGATCAATGAGTCTTGAGAACCCAAAACTGTGTCAGCAGTTATCCTGTGAACACTATTGGTAGGTACCCACCACTGGTAACCAGAAATGCCAGAAGCTTTTTTCAGGGAATGCTCCAACCCATTCTTCCGACCATTAACATTTCTGAAACTCACTTCCTGCCCATTCGTCCTGCGTCCAACACGTCAAGTACAAGACCTCCATGTTTGCCCACTATCAACTGTCTCCCAGCTCTTGACACGTGCTGTTGTGAAATGCTGTATTCATTCATAATCATAACGCTTGAGCTCTTTGTTGTATAATCACAATGCAGCAACCTCTGGCTCTTTTGTTACCTCTGCACTGTTTTGTGCAACAAAGCAAAATGAGGTTCTTGGGGTGTGTGTTAAAAGATGCGGTGAGGCTTTGGTTACACACAGGGCAAACGAGTACTGGACCAAGTCCTGCACTTACTTGCGCAAAAAAGTTGTCTTTTTTGCACAAGAAAAGGTCTTTGACCCAGAAGACCTTCCAGTGGGCGATGAAAACCACCCATCACTGGTGCCTAGCTACGCTACAGGGACATTCCTTAATAAAGCTGTCTATGATGGGTCAGATGAGTCATAAAGAGCATCTCTTAACCTAACTATGGACTATTCAATCCTCCCCTGCATGGGAAGTACCTCATGAGCTTCTGCTGTTGCATGAACAGGTTTAAAACTGCTTTCTCCTCTAAGCTGTCAATATGTCGAACTCCTCACTCCTTGCCCTTTTTCCCCCAGGTCGGTCATTACTCTTTGTACCTGGCATACCTATAAATACTTTTGCAGATTTTTCTACTTGCACATAATTTTGGATAAATCTTTGGGTCCCACTCATGTTACAGGATCTGCATTTAATTGAACACAATTCCATTTGCACTGTACTGCATTGGATTACATAATCGATGCCCTGCCCTATACCTCACATTACCAATATCGAGTCATCGCTTCGTTTGTCACGTCAAACTTTACTGCCATCCCACCCTCTTTCTTGCACAGCATCAATCAATGTGCTACTTTGCATTTCTGGTTAGATGCTAACTGCAGTTTACAGGCTTTGTACTTGTATTGTGCACAATGATAGGCAAGTTGAATCTAATCTCAATCAGTTGGCACAGCCTGTGTTTACACAAAAGTTGATTACTTAGATACCTTCTTATTTTGCGCTCTCAGACACCATCTTTTGAGTTAATTAATTTCATGCGAACAAGCGTCATAAACCTTAATATGAAGTATATAAATAGCGAACACAACATAATGGATTTGGATGTAATAAAAGTACACATTAGCCCAGTTAAACAACTGGCTAATAAACAGCCTCTGTGTGTTGTGTGTAATGGTGCACAGGTGCTCTGCCGTTGGACAGAAAAGTACTAATGGCTTTTCCACAAATATCTTTTTTGTGGTCCTTGGAAAACAGCTGCTACCTAGTGCGCGATCTAGGATCTACAATGCCACTGTGTTATAACTTAGAGGGTCTAATAATACCCATTTACTAATGCTGCATCATCTCAACAAAAGCTTGAGTAAACTTGAGTAAACATGCAACATCCCTGGGTATGCCTACACTAATGCAGAGAAAGTCCGATCCCTCCAGGTTGCCAGAACTGGACACATGACAGGCAAGCAGTTCCCAACTGCACAAATGATATTATTACACTCCTGTACTCTCCTCAAACCTGAAATAGTGTGTAATGGTTTGTTTTTAGGCTTCTGCCTTAAAGAAAGCATTTACTGCAACCATGTAAACTGGTAAATTGCAGGTGGAAAAAAATCTATATTGCATAAGCCTAGTCTGGAATGATGATGTTAGAAAAAAATATTTATACATTAGTTATTTTTTCCCAGAGAATATAAGGTCATAAATATGATCCAGTCTGTATGGTGTAATTGTATTAGAAAATATTGTGCAGGTACAAACAAAACTAGCTACAAAAGCTGGTGGGATGAGTCTGTCTTCAGGGGAAAGCCTGAACTGGCATTAAAAGAAAAAGACGAAGAAGAAGAAAAAAAGAAATAAAACATGCCTCTAGTCTGGAGACACTGGTATTTACCATACATGCAAATGTCTCTGGCTGGCTTTACATCCAATTCTTTTGTGCAACTAGTTACAGGTTAAAAACAATACATTTTCAAGCAACATGACATCTACATAAAGTGATTCAAAATAATTCAACTGCCACAAACAGGCATGTTTATTCATCAAGTTCTTTGTGGCTTGACACTAAGCAGTACACATTTTACATGGGTAGAAAAAACCTGAACTACAGCAGTTCAGATATACAGGCCTTAAAGAAGTATAGTATAGAAGTATAGGCCTTACTGCTTCATCTAAAGAATGCCACACCACCAATCAACAAACCTCTCAGTGTTTACTTAATTATTGATTTGATGTCTCTCAACATGCTGAAATTGTTACGAACATGGACTATTTCACAGTAATCCATAATGTAACACATTCCATGTTACTCATCATCAGTGTTTCTCAGTATTCAGTACAAATCCAACTGCTAGACCAGTTTTTTTCCTGCTAGCCTATATTTCAGCTCTCCTCTTCTTTTTATACCCTGAAAGAGATTACATGCACAGACTTCTCAGACACCATTGTGCATCACTGAAGGTGACTTTGAGCCAAAGTTACACCGAAATTCCCTCAGACAGCACATCTCTGGCTGAAGAGGCCGGTGTCCATGTGGTCACCTGACTGGAATACTGTACACTGATTCACTAAACAGATTTATCAGGTAGCATTCAAAAACAGCACTGGTGTTTGATGTATTCTGCTGTAAAATGATAGCTGTCAAAGCCTTGACAATAGACAATAAGGGCTTTTGTGGGGGAAAAAAAAAAAAAAAAAAAAAAACATATTTAGGGTTCAGAATGTGCAATGTATTAAGAACAACTCAACTTCTTTTTAAAACCAGACTCATAACCTGCTTCTCTTAAGTGCCAGTCCTCTTTAATGACTTGATTGGTCTAAGGGTTACACTGACGTGACGCTCGTTAGATATTACGTATATGCTCAATGCAGAGGTCTGGGGATTTCAGTATTATTCTTTTTTTTTTCTCATCCTACTGTATCGAGACTAAAATGTGTGTGTACTCCGGACGTCGCCCTATTCAAAGCTGATATAAAAAAGTCAGTTTTCAAAAAACATCTGGAAACTTCTAGACAAGGGCACAAACCTAGCCAAGTAACTACACGACGTGGACCGCACTCTTAGATAAAAGAAAGTAAGCTGTTACAATGATAAACTGCTCAACAATGCAGTACGCTTTACACACAGTATGGTTGTGATATTATCACTGCAGCATTACAACCGAGAAAGATGGTATTACATATAACATTAACAGATCACTCAAAAAGATAATGTGAACAACTTAATAAAAGAGCTTGTACATTAGTATTTATGCAACCAAGCACATATACTTATAATTATAATTATAACAATAATAAGAGAACTATTTGGAAATAGTTAGGAAATAGGAGGAATAGGACCGCCGCATTTAGCCCATTTGTGCAGTGAAACACGCGCACACACTAGAAACTACGGGGCAGTGAATACACTTGCCCAGAGCGGAAGACAGCCCCAAACCAGGGAGCAGTTGGTGGGATTAGGCGCCTTGCTCAAGATCACTTCAGTCGTGTCTTGTCTGTTGCTGGAATCGAACACAGGTCACAAGCCCACAGCTGCCCCCTTATCGATGCTGTATATACGAAATTAAGCCCTATCCAGACAGAATTAGAATTCCGTGGTGTTCTTTTATGTGGGGTCCTCTTTGATTTTTTTCCCGTCCAGAAAGACCATGTCTGTGTTTTTCTCAGACGTCCTTAAAGATTTACCTACTGTTTTTTGCAGAACTCGGCAGTCGTCTAACAATTTTAGTCCCGTCCCAATATCATGTGACCAAGAAAGCTATAAAACTCACTAGTCCTCCTGTTGTTCGTATTGTAGTCCGAACGAAAAATTTTACCAGTAGAAGCGTTAAATATTTTTTTTTTTTTTTTTTTTTTTACAGACGGCCCCGAGAAATTAATCCAATCCGAATAGGCCATTATTCACACTGAAAAGCTGAACCTGACTTGATTTACGAGGCACACGCCAATAACTTCTCCACGTACAAGTGTGTGTTGTCAACAGCTGCCGATAGCCACAAAGCGGTCAACTTTCAAGCTAACAGGTGTCTTTCTAAATAAGTCCTCATAACTTCTCAGCATTGTTCAGATTGCTACCCGTAATGATCTTTTACTCCAACAGGCACCTGGAGGAGCTACAAAACTGAATAAGGGGTATCTTTATTTCACTGCCAGTGTGTCTACTTTACTCAGTGCGAGACTACTTTGACCTGGCAGTCAGCCCACAGAGGCAGACAAGTGTGTAGCTAACTGAGGTCCCAAAGTAACTAAATACAGGCAGGTCCTGCTCCCTGTGCGAGTGCACTTACTAGACAGGATATGAATTAGTGCCCTCGACACGTTATGTAGTGCACTACGTGTCTGGGCCGTTTGGGATTCGACCATGAACAAGTCAGCATTAGCTGGATGAAGTGACCTGACCAATTTAAAATCCACACACGGGACATGACGTGTACTTAGGCCCACATTTCCACTTGATCACTAGCTACATAGCGACGAGCTCGCATCCGTACAGACGTGTAGTGCTGGCAGATGTCAGTCGCAATGCTAGCTAGCTAGCTAGCCATTTAGCTTAAAAGTCTAACATGGCTAGTTAGCTAAAACAATCGACGCTTATACTTTTCGATTACTGTCGAATTGTGTAGTTTCGACCAACAGTACAGACAACATCAAATCAGTCATCAATCACAGTGGATGTAATTACCAAATCTAACAAGCAAATTTGGCTAGCATCATTACTACACCAGGTAGCTAGCTAGCACTACATGCATGTGCAAGGTAGTTAGCTAGCGTCAGCTAACTAGCGCTGCTAGTTCAAGTCCAGCATTAACACGTCGGTTTTTTAATACATCAGTTTAACCATGTGAAATGCAAGCAAGTGACAGATATGTTTCCTAATGCACATTCTGAACCTTGAACCAGGCTGTGGGTTATTTAAAGACCTGCTAATTTGCGCGTCATGCTATCGTAGGTTAGCCTGAAGTTAAATCAGTGCAGTGGTGACTTCTGTGCCAGCTTGTATTCAAGTACTTGGCGTTAGCTAGCCTGGCTAGCTAGCTAGCTCGGTAGCTAACTCCAACACGTCTGTCAGCATTAACCAGTTTAAACGACAGGGATAGAACTGATATTAATAATGTTAGGTTAGGTTAGTATAGTCAAGTCTTGATACACGAGTTCACTCTTAACCCTAGACAGTCCTTATTAAGGCCTGCTGTGGGGGTTTTTATGACCTAGCTAACTACACGGCTAGTAAGACTAGCTACAAGTTTCCTGACTGAAGCTACACCGTCGTTACTCGAGTCGTATGCGGTAGCCGACCACAATTGAGCCCGAGGTTTCAGGGCCATGAAGCAACCATGCGGGGTAACAACATCTCGGCTAAACGATTTCAGTTCTTACATTTGGGGGGCCATAGACCACTGGAAACGACATAATACTCGGCTACGTTTTATGTTACAGCAAACCCGTGTACACCAGCCTCGCTGTCTTACCTCTGCTTTTAACTGACAGCGATGAGTTTGGGTGCGAGTTGTCGCTCTTTGCGTTATCCACAAGATGGCTGAGAAAGTGTCACATGACCAAGCGTTTCCTGAAAAATACCCGGATGGAGAAAAAAAAGCACTGACCACTGCATTTCGTACCTACCACCTGTCCGCCTCAGTAAGCAGGTTTAACGTGAGAGATGGACACCACCGCTGATCCTCTTTCAGTCCACTACCAAGTCATATCAGGACTACTTGATATGCATGATGACCCCCAAGCACTTTACACTTTAACATTTTGTTCAGATACAAAATTATATACACTACAAAAACAAAAGTTCACCTGAAAGTCACCTGAAAATGTGAAGTCTGCTCAAACCTCATACACATGTACATGCCTCAGCTGATCAGTTCACCAACTTTTTTTTTTAATGTGGAAACCCACTCACATACTGCCTGAAGAACTCCAGACAGACACTGAACATGAGCACAGGACAAAACCTGGAGTTACCAGTGCCGTCAGGCGGGAACGAGTTTATCTAATAAACTTACTTTTATTTGAATTGGCAAGGGGGGTCTAGGGTTCCTCCTCTTCCTCATCATCATCATTTACATTTACGGCATTTGGCAGACGCTCTTATCCAGAGCGACTTACAAGGTTACTGGTATTACAGGTAGGCCAACGTAGTGTCTTGCCCAAGGACCCTTATTGGTGTAGCACAGACTGCCCAGATCAGGAATCGAACCCAGGTCTCTCACATGGGAACCCAGTGATGTTACCACTGTACTACACCAACCATCATCATCATCATTAAACAAGTTGCCCAAACAGAGACATCCTTTTCCTCTTTGTCCATGTCCGCAGGGTGTCCAGTGTTCATCAGTCAGTCTCTTTCTTCAACTTAGAAACAAGATGAAGATTGCATGTTATTATGAATATGTCATATTTTGTGGCCGGATTTGCCTTAAAACATATTTAAAATGATACATTACAGTTTTGAAATCAAGAAAAAATTGTTTCTGATGAGCTACACCTGCTACAGGAGATACCAGCAACTCTGAGTCCTGATACCTCCTGCTCCCCAAACCCTGCGTACACTGACCTGCGTGACCCCTCCTATCTTTTTACAGTCTCATCTGACCCACCATGGACATGGACAGTCTTCAGTACACCATGAATTAGATCACAGACTGTAATTCTCTGGCTACCTGCTCTTTTGTTTTTATTTATATTCACACATCTGTGTCACCCAAATGAGGTTGGTTTCCCTTATGAGTCTGGTTCCTCTCAAGGTTTCTTCCTTTTGTCATCTCAGGGAGTTTTTCCCTCGCCACTGCCACCACTGGCTTGCTCATTAGGGATAAAATTTGTAAATAATTCTATGAATGTATAACCCATTTTCATTATTTTCTGTAAAGCTGCTTTGGGACAATGACCATTGTTAAAAGCGCTTTATAAATAAAATAAAATTGAATTGAATTGAATTGAATTGAATTGAATTGAATTGAATTGAAAAAAAAAAAACAGAACCTAAAAATTAGAACCTTAAATCCGAATCTAGGGAGGAAAATTAAAAGTTTTTATGTAAATTAGGCCAAAGCTTAAAAACTGAACATTTCAGAGTGGTCAATTTCAACTTAGCATTTAGCCAATGCCAGTGATCCACCTCCCTAACACCATGAAGTGCGTGGAAAAAAAGTACAGTTGAGTCAAAACTAAAGATCCATAAGAGATGAGCCATAAGGTCAATGCATTGTGGTAAATTTCCATGTACTCTTGTTATCAAGCGAGTTAATTTTTGCATAACTTTTAGTCAGTCGAGCTATATTTCAAGTTATATTTACTTTATTTTCTATATTATTACTATCATCATCATCATCACCCTCACCATCATAATCATCAAACAAGTTGCCCAAATAAGACATCCTGTTCCGCTTTGTTCATGTCCAAAGGGTGTCCAGTGTCAGTCATCAATCAGTCTCTTTCGTCAACTTACAAACAAAATGAAGATGTTACTCTAAATAGGTCTAATTCTGTGGCCAGAGTGGGTAAGTAGCCAGTGGAACATTATATTGAAGCAGTACAATTTTATAAGTGCAAAGGGTTTGAACACATAGAAGAATACGTATACCAATGTGCTTAATGGGTTTTACAAATGTTCGTTAATCAGTACATAAATGGTCTAATGGTTCATGTTCAGTGCATAACCAGATTACTATTCAAATAATGTATACTAGAACATTAAGCAATATATGGATTCCACACCCAGACAAATTCAAGACATTCTGTTTGGCAAATGAGGTATGGTTATTAATAAACTGGAAACTCTACTTTTAATATGTACACAAGTATACACATGTAATAAAGTGCTTTTTCAGGTCAGTTAGGTTCATCATTCTAAACATGTTTAGTCACTGCAGTTACACAACCGTTCCATTTTCACTTGCAATTTACAGATTGTGACTGATCCAACATAGAATCTAGAATCCATTTTTCTCAGTTTTGCTTTTTAGCATGTTAAGCACCACACCACAATGGCATAGTTTGTTACATTAGCATTACCCTCTGTTCATCACAAATGAGGTCATATTACCAAAATTACTTGTACTTGTGCTAATTACCTGCTGATCACAACAAAAATCCATCAAGCTAATGACAGTTATACGATTTCATGGGTTTAATTTTAAATGAGAATATCATATATTTCTAATCACTCGACCACTGAATTTAATATTTACAAATGCACGCTTGATTGAGACAAACAGCTTGCTGTTCTGAACAGGTTCTTGCAGGTTATGTAGGCAAGGGCACCAGTAGGTTTCTCATACCAAGGATGTGGTTACATAGTTTAAAAGAAGAAGTGTTTTTATCTGACGCCACAGTTTGCTTTCAGGAAAGTGTGAGACACTCAGATCAGAGCTCATTTACGTTGGTAAGAGTTACTTGTTAAACAATACTTAATATTTATATTGTAGCTGAAGGTGAAAGTTGAATCATTTAATAGGTAAATGTAAATACAAGTGTTTATCATTTAGCTTGTGGTTAACTTTATTTGAATGATTTATTTCTTCCTGTTTTTTGTACTGAAAGTAACGTTTAAAAAATCTGGACGGACACTGTTGTTGTCTGAATGATACATTTTCACCACTAACATTGTTTTACCAAAATAATCAGTTAACATATAGTAGTTTAACATATTTGGCAAATAAGGACAAAAGCAGTCAGTTGATTTTGAAAGTAGTTTTAATTTATGTAGGCATTGAAGTAATTACATTTAAACATTTTAAAGAACCAGTTTTACTACAATACCTGGGAGTAGTTTTGAAACAAGAGACTTCTTCCTTCTTCCTAAAATATTACAATAATGCATGTAACTAAAGTAAACGTAAATACAAAGTTTAAATGGCAATACAAGAATAAATGTGTTTGCAGAGTACAAACACACATAAACCTTCGTTTTGAATCTGCAGATGCAGGTGGCATAGCTACCTTAGGTGTAGGCACAGGTGCTTGTGAGCAGACATTAACTGGGCGTAACAAATGTTAGAGTCATTACATACAGGTTACTTAATGACAACTATGTTCTTCTAAAGCAGCGTTTAAAAGTGTCTATCAATTTCTATTCATGAAAGCATAACCATAGAAACCAGACCATGTCCACCTAATGCAACAGTTTTGTGTCATTTGATAATGATTACACTTACACCATAGTTATGTCATAAGTACTGCTTACTAGTAGTAAGATGTGTGATGAAATTAAAGGATGATCAAGGTTATAACACATGACCCTGTAAGCTTGATCTTATATTTGAACATTACTTGAGCAACCTATTTCATTATTTATGCGATATGAGCACAACTAGGAGAAAGCATTGACTTCATGTATTCATACACTGTGTAAAGTAAATTACAGAAATGTAGATGTAACATTGAACGTGGCAATGTTACATAACTAATTTCCCCAACATTGAGTAATTATCACATGATCAGATTATCACACTTTAACAACAATGTTTTGATTGAAGTATTGCTGACGGGTTAACTTAGCAAAGCCAAATTCACATCAACAAATCTTCATGAAAGGTTTAAAAAGTGGAGGATAAGTCAATTTTAAAAACTGAATTTAATAACAAAAAACAAGTATGTCTAAACCAATGTACCAAATTGAAATTAAAGATTAACTGAATTTTTATACGCCGAAATGTCTACACCAAATTTTGAAAAATCTATTTGGTTTTAATTTTATTGTTCATGTTTCAACATTAATTTCATTACCATTTGATTTGTGCAGCATTTGGAGCTGATTTATTTTAATGCCAATTAACATAGAGTTCATTATGTAATGACGTATTATGAAATATTTAAACTCAAAATTTATTACCTAAAAAATGTAGTCATGCATGTAATATTATTCCAAAAAGCAAAACAAATCTCATTTAATATAACCAACTACTACTAAGATACAAATGCTTGAATTAATTAAAAAGTATTATATTTAAGGATATATTAATGTTGTTATACTAAGTTTCACTGCGCTGCTTTGTCAGAGAAATACAAAGCGAGAAATCGCTCATCATTGCTCATACTACTATACAGTCAAAAATGTGTGTATGTGAATAGGTACGTAAGCTAAAGATCAGTACTTTTATAAGCAAATGTTATTTTCCTGCAGAGTCACCATGAGCAACAATAGCAACTGCTCATTAGATGATGTGGACTTGCTCATACAGTCATTGGAGCTGGCCATCTACGTGCCCATTTTTGTGGCTGGAATTATCCTTAATGCCATAGCACTTTGGTTGTTCTGTGTTTTTTTTAAGAAATGGACTGAATCTGTCATCTACATGATCAATTTGGCTGTAATGGATATGCTCTTGGTCCTTCAGCTGCCCTTCAAGATGCACGCCACAAACAACCTGTGGTCAATAAACAAAAAACATTTGTGCTCTTTCCTGGAAAGCCTGTACTTCATGTCCATGTATGGGAGCATATACATCATCATGTGCATATCACTGGACCGATGGCTTGGCATATGCCGTCCATTCCAAGCCAAGAGAATACGTTCTAAGAAATATGCCTGGATTGTGTGTTTCATAATTTGGATGTTTGTGATAGCAGCAACCACTCCGGTTTATACATTCCGGCAAGATAAAGTTAAAGAATTTCATTGCTTCCATGGCTTTTCAGATAAAGGATGGCACCCGGGACTTATAATGTGTTTGGAGCTGTTTGGCTTCCTGCTGCCTGCTCTTGTGCTAATATGTTGCTCAGTGCTGAGCATCCGTGCCTTGCGTAATCCAAATTTCAGAAGCACTCCTGAAAGACAAGCAGGTGTCCGGATTATTTACAGCAGCCTGTGTGCCTTCCTGGTACCATTCACACCGTGCCATATTGCAATCTTTCTCCAATACCTGGTCCGCAGTTCCAGCATCACTGAGTGTGATGGCAAGAGAAAAATCTCCCTGTTTTTACAGTTGTCTCTCAGCCTGGCCAACATAACATGTTGTCTGGATGCCATATTCTATTACTTCATAGCCAAAGAGGTACGGGAGGGTAAGGACAGAATCAGGATGTCTATCATTAGGATTAGAAGTGTGAGTACCTCAGAAACATAAGAAAGAAAGAAAATGTGGATTTATTTAGTTGTGAACTGTCAAACCATAATGATGCGTACTAAGGCTCATTATTGATATAGTAATCTGTTTAATATACATTTACTCATTTTAACTCCTCTGTTTTATATAGAGCATGCCTCAGATGTGTAAGATAGAAAAAAGGTTTCTTGTCTGAGTCACCTCGGCAGGCTGTCAGAGGTGGTTCTCACGCGAAGGGAGCGTGCCGAGCTGAACAGAGATTTCAGAAATGAGTTTTCAGAAGTTTATGAGGTTTATCTAGATCAATTATTTATGCAGCAATTTTGTTTAGCTAAATTGTTTTAAATACCGTGTGTCATATGGACATTAAATTTGTTATTGAGAAGTTTAATATGTATCCAGCAATAAGTATTTAATTAAAGAATGGCTGAGGATACTGGTATGATCTTTCTTTAGTTGGGTGAAGGAGTGGGCACAGGCAGCATGCCTTACAGTTTCACTCTGCCTCAGACTTCTTTTTCTGCTTTAGTTCACATGCTTACTGTACATAGTATCCCATAGACAAAGCATTATTTAAAAGTAACGCTTGTTATTTTGTAAAGTGTTCTTCTAATATAACTTTAATGTTTTAATGTCTTCAATGTTTTAGTTAGTCTTTTATACATTATTAATTTTTTATGTCTAATATGTATATACAGTGTTAAGTACTGTGTAATGTGTGAATAGTAATTTAGAGTACTTTTATATTTTTTGTTGTCTGTATGCGATATTATGGGACAGTAAACTTGGTAAGCATTTTCTTTAATATTTTTGTTGCTGGATAATTTGTACATGTAATGGTAACATTTGTGCGGAGAGTTTTGTTTAGCTCTTATCAACACTGACAAATTATTTTAAAATCGGAAATCAAATGTTCTTTAGGGGGTTAAAACTAAAATGAAAGAACAGTATATTCTGCCATGTTTATTTTGTGTAGAATATGTGATTTAGTACAGTACATTCTGCTGAACAGTATAGTAACTTATTACTGCTTTTATTGTCCACATTCCTAAGCATATAGTGTTTTATTGGGAGAGTTAGCATTAAATTGTAAACCGACAGGACAAACTGAATAAAAGCTATCCATGAAAATATGTTTGGTGAGTGACTGATGCACAAGAAACTTTGTATATTTGTGAAAGATTTATATATCACTACTTAGTTGCGTTTTAATCTGCTTTCAAGGCATGGTTTCATTTGTTTTATACAAAATCAAATCACTTATTGTTTAATATAAAAGATGTTCTATCAGACTTGAAGGGAAAGGAATCATTAAAGCAAAATGTCTGTTAAAATGTCTTAAACTTGCAGCTCAAACAGAGCTAGAATTTTGATCCTTCATTATATCTCTGGTATAATTCACCATTTCTAAGCACTAAAAATAGAATAGTTTTAGCCATAATGGTCATACATGGTTGTAGACCACTTACCTCTTAAATGTATGTCTTAAATTTCTGTTCTCTATTTAAGTTGTTCCCAGTAACATAACTGATAATATTTTATTGTATTCCATAACATACAAGAAGCGTATGTAAGAAGCAGAAACAATGAACGGAAAAAAGGAAGATCACAATGTCACGTATGTTCATGCAGTGCAAAAGTACACAGTGCCGTTGTAGGATGCAGTATTTAACCAGTAGCATGATTTTTCGTGAACAATTAACCCCAACACAATTTTTAAAAAAGTATGAACCATGTAATTGTAGAACGTTCTAAATTATAGTACACATACAACGTAGTTAGTTTTTTGAATCTGTATGACCCCTAAAATGTTGAACTTGAAAGAATCATTAAAAAAAAATAGTTTGTTAGTCAAATCTTCAAATCCATAGATGAATTATGTTCCTCACTCATGTTATTGTATCTTGTGTTTTTCTACATGACTACATTGGAAAATCAGCTATATGCAACCATTCCAGTGCTGTTGCATGCCATTACCCAGCCTGGAAACTGTGGTGATCGGACCAGTCGATTTCAGTTTAAACCACTAACCATATTCATACCGTAGGTGCGAATTGGCAGAGAACTTTACGTACCCTTACATAAACATTGTTACCTGAGCAAACATTGGATTTGGTCTAATAACTATATCTGGATAACTGTTCACCGTGAATCTCAGTGGCATGTCACAGATTGGTAATTTTATTGTTCTAGCCCAGCTGTTGCTAAACCAATGTATCCAGCCAGCCCACTGTCACGCAGCTGACAATTTCACCATTTTTTGTCTAGAGAAACAGGAAATTGCCAGAAGCCAAAACCGTCTGTAATACTTATTAACAAACCTGAGCCACAATTAAGGGTCCATTGTTATATTTTCGCAATTGCATATTTTTATTTTCCACTTAACGTTTTCTTTTTTATAATGTAATATTATTTATACAAGCATTTCCAGGCTTGTACAGCATCTTCTTTCAGTAGGTGCTGTTGGGGAAAGTTTCTCCATATATCTCTTCTTTAGAAGTGTCTAATCAAATGTTAAATGCTTAATTGAGTTGAAAAACCTTCCGCTCTCCCACCTTTGTTGTGTTGAATGCATTTCTCTGTAAATTGGCAGCTTGTTTCTGTAAACTTCTAAATTCATTCTGCTGCTACCATCATGAGTAAAATCATCTGTAACTATTAGTAAGTCCATTCAAAAAGCAGCCATCAAGCAGCAATCGAGCAATGACACTCTGTCTATCATACTTGACTTTGCCTTCACACACCTTTACATCACTTTGGTAGAGGTAAATCATGAACTCTTCTGATTCTTGCTGTTGATGAGTGGTTTGCATCTTGTGGTGCAATCCATATTTCTCTTCCAATTGTAAATGATGATACCTTAACCTCTTATTATGGTATAAGTCTGAACGTATTTACTGAACGTGTTATTTTACAAGAAGGACTCATAATAAAACACATCTGTATGCATAAATACATGGAAACTGGGACAAAACATTGGTCAAGAGTCAGGGTGAAGTAGTAGTACTGCTCCAGAGTCTGCTACTTGATCCTGAGCTCAGGTTGGTGTCTGTGTTGACTTTCACAAGTTTCCCTTTGTCCACATGGCATTCTTCTCAGTTTTCTCTCATACAGTGGGTGGACTGGAAACACTGAATTGCTGCTTGATTTGACTAGGTGTGTGGACTGGACTGGCATCCTATTCAGAATGTATTCTCTCTTGTATTTTGGATAAACTTTATGTTCAGGCCCTGAATCAACTCCCACTTTTGTACTTATCCCTAGGATAATGCTAGGGTTAGGGTTCTGGGCCCATTGGCACTATTACTAGCATCAAGCCCCTAACTAAAGAATAAAGCAGTTACTGAAGATAAACAAATAAATATCCTTGACTTTTTTTTTAACCAAAAGATGGCGCTACTGCATTGTGGTTACATAGAGTACTTGCTCTTGTTTCAATATTTTGTCCCTGTTTTCATGATTAGTTGTGGGATACAAATAATAAGGGACTCTCCTTGAAACATAATAGTTGCTTTTAGCTGAATCATCTGGAACCCTTTGCTAAAGGTAGAGAAATCTATTAAAAATATAAAGTAAAATCATGTTTACATTAATGGAAGAATTTTCTTCCACACTCATGGTCATGTATCTTGTGTCTTTCACAATGACTACATGGGGAAATCAGCTTCACGTAACATTCCAGATCTGTTGCATGCCACTAGACATCAAAGATCTTGTGGTGAGGACACTTGTCCATTTTTAGTACAAACCACTAAGCACGAAGTATATGCTGCCAGAGAAAGAGAGATCCATATATAAGCAAAAAACTGGAGTTGGGCTAATATAGTGCATAAGATAAGTATATAAGATAGTATATAAGAATTCAAATGGAGTAGACCATTTAGTAGACCTTTTCTCAAAGTTCTATTTAGAAAATTCAATCCCAAAGAGGATCGTGATACAAATTACTGAAAGAACTGCATTTCTCTCTTAAACTAATAGAAGTTATGCTTAACTTTAACAACTGTTTGTTAAATTCGACCATCTACACAACATTAATTTTTTTTTTAATTTATTCTCAGTGTGAGAACCCACTTGTTAGTAACAGTTTTGAAGTTTTGAACACGTACATACTATCTCACATGAGATCTACAGTTGGCCTTGTCTAGCAGCTACACATGCTGTTTTCAGCAAGTCCTCACATAATGAACAAAACCTCCCACAGCTTCCTGTGTCTGCGATCTGCAAGTACAAATTGAGAGAAATATAGCCAAAGTCAACTGACACCTGTTTACAGTGCGTCTACCATGTCCTGAAGTCTGTTGTGGAGTTGTTCATTTTTTATTTATTATTTTTTTTTATTATTTTCAACAGTAACCTGCTGTAACCTGCTTCTTAATAGTATGTTAATCTGGTAGATAACAGTAACCTGTGCCATAACATTACAACTAACTAGATATTTTTCTACCAGTCAGACATGTTTAAATCCCTTGCAGATAAAAAAAAAAGGAGTACAGATACAATCAAAGTCATTGAAGTTTGAGATGCTTATTTTTATGTAACTTTATGAAGCTTTGGGTTTAGGTAGTAACCTACAAATATGACTGTACTCTGAAGAAATACTTATTAATTGTAACATATTAATTGTGACAAAATTAGCATTTTTATAAAAGTCAGCATTTTATGCGTTGGAAATGACACAGCACGCCATCTACTGTTTGGTACACATCAAGAAATCTATCTAAAAAGCATATGTTAATGCTACTATTAGCGGGATACCATCCCCATGTCCCTTACTTGAGTGGGAGTCTGTGTGAGCATGCTTACAATTTTTAGAATTATGCAGTGGGTGGATTTAGGATTCAGTCTGGGGTGAACTTACACTTCAAGCTATTTAAGTGAACATATTTCATGGTGTTTAGAATCCAAACTCCTGTTTGCTTGTGGTCATGTTATGTTTAGTAGTAATATAACTACTATACCTGTAGTATTTTTCGTCTTTGTCAATGGCTTAGAACCATTTCAACATCCTCTTAGAGTGCAAGATCTTGATGGAGAACCTATCGGATAGGGCTCAGCCACCCACCCTCAAGGTCAGTGCAATGCACCAACAAAACATTTCCTTTCTCTTTACAATCCTCTCCCAATAGTACTGGGATTTTGATGGATGCGAACCCATGACCCACAAATCTCCAAACTTGTGTCTACACCTTAGTCTCCATCCAGAAGCTGGATGTATGGTAGCACAATCTCTGGTCACTATGAATTTTGTATAATGCCATATGGGCTCTCTTTAGCACCACCGGTAATTTAATTTATCATGTGCATCAGTAGGATGCAGGACATGCTGAGGAAATGTCATTGCAGTATTGACATTCTGCTCTATTCCCCAAGACCAAGCCATGCAGATCCAGCATATTACACTCGTCACAGTCATAGAGCATCAACCATTTCAAGGGAGAAAAAATATGAATTTATTGTGCAATGTGCAAATGTCCCATATCATAAAGTCACTGCATACACAAACTGACCAACCCCATTACAATTAAAGAGCTGCAGCATTCTCTGGGCTTTGTCAATTTTTTACAGAAGACTCATCAGATGCTCTGGTAAAATTGCCTCTCCTCTGGCTAAATCTCCTACAAGCAACTACATTGAAACCCATCTACTGAACAAACAAAGATTTTTAAAATCTCTCGGAAGACTTAATATAATCTCATAGTCTTTTTCCATTTTGAATTCACTTTCTTATTATCTCAGGTCCAAGAATATTGAGGCAGACACGCTGTCCCAGTAAGTCCCAGCTCCCCCACAAGAAGTTTCAGAAGAATACACTCTGTCATGTTTTGTAGTAGCTCTGACCTTAGATATGGAAAAAGAAATAGAAAAGGCCCCAGGTGTATGAATTCCCAAACTAGATAGCCAGACAATGCAGTCCTCAAAAGTGTGCCATCAATTAAAAAAAAACACTAAGTTCAATTTCACTTGAAGTTTGGCACTCTGTGTTTTTTCACATCGCCTGCCATCTGACCAACCTTAGTCCTGTGGATGGGTGATGTGAGCATAGTTATTTAGTTTTCCCTCACCATATTGCACTCCATCTGTACTGAACGGGCCTCCCCTGGCACTTTGGATCAGTTCCGCAGCCCCTTGACTAACGAGTCTGTGGATAAATCACGCTAGATTGTTTTTCCTTCGTCACGCTTTGTTTTACATGTGCTGGATTGGAACTGCTGCCGTCTCCCTGA
>JAOVVF010000022.1:8891532-8907630 GCA_028565595.1 Duopalatinus emarginatus
TGGGAAGATGGATGGAGCCAAATACAGGGCAATCTTGGAAGAAAACCTGTTGGAGTCTGCAAAAGACTTGAGACTGGAGCGGAGGTTCACCTTCCAGCAGGACAAAATGCACAAAAATGCACACACTAGCTGTTTGGATTACTTTCTCAATGGCATTTTAGCTGTGTTTTGTCGGTCAGGGGGGTCTCATAGGGGTAGTATAGTGAAAGTGAAAATAAAGTGATTGATTCACTGTGCTTTGGCACAGAAATGCACTGAAATGACCACACTAGGGAGCAGTGAACACACTGTGTAGGTCCCTTCCTCAATGGCATTTTATTTGTGTTGTGTCGGTATGGGGGATCGACCCGGCAACCTTTCGGACCCTCGGCTGCCTCAATAGTGTAGCCTGTTTACTTAAGGACATGTTTTTTTTAAGAAAGTAGGTAAAAACAGAAAAGGGTAGAAGATGCGAAGGTACACAGACAGCAACCGGTGTCAATGATATGAACTTTTTTTTTTTGCAACACAGTACGTGACAAAAACAAAAACGTATTAAAGCATCTGTATAAGGGATCTGTATAAGGGATCTGTATAAGGTATACATTTGTGCGTCATATACAGATATAGATATCTGATGTTTTGATGCCACCGGTTACAAGGCTGTTATTTGTATTATTCTGATCATCACCCCCGACAATATTTAGACCGTGACCGGGCTTGACCCAGTCCGTGACACAGTTACGCAACGCGCGTGTTTAAACAATGTGGGTTAAAGTCGCGCTCCTGAACGCGCGCGCGTATCTCTCATTACAATGTATAATGTGCGCAATAACACAAAAGCGCGAGACTGTTCGTTCTGTATTAAATAAACACCATATGAGAATTGTGCCCTTACAAGGAAATGTCCCAGTCCGCCTCACACACATAATAAAATTATTTACTGTTATACAAGCATGCAAAAAAATGAGAATCGTAAACTTTTCCTTACCTGTCAGTTCAACTTTCATTCAAGATTCACAAGTCTTCTTTACATGAATGCATTAACAACCGTCTGCTTCGGGGTCCTGCCTCCTCTAGCGTCTGACACACTGCACTCGCTTTCCGTTCAGTGTTTCCTCACACTGTTGCCCTGAATCTCCAGCGCAAACGATGACCTCAATTCAAACACCGCCAGCCAAGTCTGTCTCCCCGGACCAATCAGACCGCTTCAGATTGTTACGTTTCTAATACAAGTAGGCGGACACAAGGACTCTGACGTCGCTATTGGCTGACAGCGCTGTCAGTCTCTTTATATAAGGCAGGCCTAGCCTCACGTGGAAACCCATGGCCAGTGACGGAGTGCTGCTCGCGTGGGCAAATAAGTAACGCGGAGCAGTGAGAGTGAACGAAGCGGCTGCGGCGGGGGAAGAGAGTGGTTGGTCCAGAGAAACACAACGTGTGTTACACAAACAGTTATACAATGTGTGTCAGCGTGTGTAAAGTCAATGTGGTCGCCCTACCCTTAAACCTCATGTCGACTGGTCATATGATCCTTGAGAAATAGTTTTCCTTTTTCAGGCAAAGGCATCCTTGGGTTAGATAATGAACATTGCGTCCCTCTATTTGTTATATAATTCTGTATAGTATTTATTATAAGGTCCTACATGATATTATAACCCTGACACAATTTACAGATGTTTCCAGTTATGACATTTCTTAAATACAGTGCATTAATTCTTGGAGTGAAGCCCACTATTTTAGTTTTATTTATATCACCTAATGTGTATTTGCTACTTATAATTGCTATTTATATCACTTTTATACAGCCTCCACTCTACAGAGCACAAGAGGCTGAGGTTAGTGTAGGACGCATGGCATTCTAAATTCATTCTAAATTCGGAATTCATTCTAAATGGGCAGCCGTAGGCTTGTGGTAAAGGTTCGATCCCTGTGACTGACAAGAATGGACTGAAGTGCCTTGAGCAAAGCATCTAACCCCAAAACTGCTCCCCAGTTTTCCTTTTTCAGGCAAAGGCATCCTTGGTTTTGGTAATGAATATTATGCCATTGATTATAACGGCCATCTATTTCTTATATATTTGCATACTGTTTATTATAAAGTATTACACGATATTGCCACCCAACTTAATTTACAGATAATTCCAGTAATTACATCTGTTATATACAGTGCACTGGTTCTTAAAGTGAAGCTCACTATTTTTAGTATTCTTTTAAATCACCTAATGTGTAATCAGTAATTTCTATTCATATAGCCGTTATACAGCCTCCACTCATCCACTCATGCCAAGCGCTGTGGATAGGGGCTGCCCTAGTTGTTACTGCCCCTAGTTTGTGTTCAGCTAGGGCCTAGTGGTAAGGGAACCGGTCTCGTGACTTTGGGGCACCGTGGTTTGGGGCTGCCCCCTGCTCTGGGCAAGTGCATTCACTGCCTCCTAGTGTTCACTGGTGTGTGTGTTTCACTGCATGGATGGGTTAAATGTGGAGGTAACAATTCTCTGTGTGCGTGAACAGTAGGAAAACTTTCGGTTTCGGTCGGTTCCACTACACAGTGGTCAAAAGAGTTGTTTACTCACTCACTTAAATGAAGGTTAGTGGGGTTGAGGTCAGGGCTCTGTGCAGGCCAGTCAAGTTCTTTTACCCAAGACTTGTAGAGAAGACCGTATCTGTATAGACCTCACTCTGGGCACAGGGGTGTTATGCTGGAATATGTCTGGGCAGCAGTTTGGGAAAGACCCTTATATGAGACTGTCATGGTCAGATGTATGCATACACTTAATGAGTACCCACTAATAGGAACGTTACACATTCCTGCACATTCATGAAGTTGTCTAATTAGCCAATCATGTGGCAGCAGCACAATATAAAGGAAATCATGCAGATACAGAACAAGAACTATAGCTGACATTAGAATGAAGAAAATGTGTGATTTTGTTGCAACAGTTAAATGACAAGTGCTGTGCTGACTTATGTTTTCTGTTTTCAGTTTGGAACAAAATTCATCATATAATGATTGTGTAGTTGGACACCAGGGTTGTAGTTAGCTAAATAGTATGTATACATAATTTCGTCTGGGGTGTTTACCTATAGCCACCCTTTTCTATAATTTTCCCAAAATGTGTGTTTACCTATAACCACTTTTTTCTATAATGTTTACAAAAAGGTTTCTTAGTGCAGAATGAATGGACACAAAAAAACATTACTAGACTGACCCAGTAGTTTCCTGTATTTAATCCAATACACTTCACTGATTTAAATAAGCATGAGTTATGACTCATTATCGCCACAACCAAAACAAAGATTTGTCTATGAATTCAGAGGTTTGTTGTTTGAAAATGTTAAATGAAGAGACAAACAACACCAGAACATGTAACATGCATTATGCTTTGAATTTAAACAAGCTAGGTTGCTGAGTTCAGTGATGTGTGATTATAAACCTGTTCTTTACTGTCACCATTAACTGAGACTTCCAACCTTGAGCACAGTGCCATCTAGTGTATGTGGGTACACCACAGTAGTCTGCCATATAACTGTCTTAAAGAACCACTGCTATAATCAGTCATTTATGTCTTTAAACCTTTTTCTTACACATTTCATGAGAAGTCACATCATCTCAGGGGTCTTTAGAGGTTTTCTTTTTCTTATGCAAAATGTATTTTACAATGTGTTCACAAATAGTGACTTAGAAACATGTCTGAATGTCACAACACACATTTGCATAGATTTGTCATAATAGACTTGAATTATACCAAAAGCCTCAAAATATTGAAGAGATCAACTCACTCTAGACTCCTTTCCTCCCACACACATACATGTACAATATGATCAGACGAAGCAGCAGGTGCTGCAAAGTGCTCCTAGGACCATCAATATGACTCCACAACATTGAGTATTAAGTGTCAGAGGAAGCAGGGGAACATGACGTGCATATTATGCAAATATGTTTGTTGTCTTTTAAAAATGGCACCCTATGTACACTATATTAACACAGTTCTGTCATACTGTACTGTATATAACAGAACACTGGCCTAAAATGTAGTTGTATTGTTTTTCATGCAAAACGCTTTATGGCACATGGAGTCACAAAGAGATTCAACAGGCGAACTGAATACATAATGTGACAGAATTATGAGATGCTGTCAAAATGCCACTGCTCCATGTAGCAGAAATCCTGAAACCATTTAAATGTCCTGTAATAGATTACACTACAGTATTTGCTTCCTGATATTTATCACTAAAATATTTGGCTTGGAGGATTAATTTAATTTAATTTAATTTAATTTAATTTAATTTAATTTAATTTAATTTAATTTAATTTAATTTAATTTTACCTGTTTTTTCCCTTTAATGAAAAAAAATTGTAGGTTCTGGTGGAATTGATCCTCCCTAACACATAACCTATAGAGGGAAAACAGAATATTATTGACTGTTGTTTGCTTCAACAGATTTTTGATCCATCCTTTGCACAACAGCATCCTAAGACACTTCACCTTTCAAAAGTGAAACAGCTCTTTTTTTTAGAAAACCATAACCTCCTCAACCTGTTGAACAGTAGTAGGTTTTCTGACCTACTAATACAGCGCATTTGGATTTTGAACAGTAAGTGCACTTGTTATCTTAGTTTAGAGGTAAAGTACTCATGATTGCACTCTTACTATGTAGAGTCAGGGGCAAGGCAGTGGAAATTCACAAATCCAAATGATCTGTGCTCTCTAATGTTTTATTCGAATCTGATCCTTCTTAACTATCTATCTTCTATCTGCCACCGAGTTGGGGCAGCCATGGCCTAATGGTTAGGGAATTGGTCTTGTGACTGGAAGGTTGTGGGTTCGATCCCGACCCAGAGCAAAACACAACTGAGATGCCCTGAAGTAAGGCACCTTGCTCCCTGGGTGCTGTGGTTTGGGGCTGTCCCCTGCTCTGGGCAAGTGTGTGTGACACATTCCATTTGTGTGCAAACACAGTAAGGCAAAATAGTTCACTTTCATTTACAACTGCAAAAATGCATGAATGAGAGAACAGTCACTCTTCTTTGCAAACTCAAATACACAATAAAAAAAATATTAGAGCTATTAATAATGAGGAAGTGAAATAATGTGTGTATTTGCTGTGGGACAGTCATACAAAAAAGTAAGTGTCAAAATTTCGATAATAAAATCAATTTATTAAACATATTTATATGTTAACTAGTCCACCACAGCCACAGTACATGAAATACATATTTACAGACTTCAAATCAATGGATTCCATGAAGATGACGTCACAGGATGTAATAGAATTTTTCTTGGTTCTTGTTCCCATCATAAGCAGTGCCTTTGCTTGTTCTTTAATTTTGCTTTACGCTATTCAATACGCATGTGCAACACTAAAATGCATAAAGGCAAACCAGGAGAAAGACCTATTGTTTTCTGACCAAGTCATCTAGCTATCACAGTTTGGTTACTCAGATCTTCACGTGCCTATTTTTCCTGATTCCAACACATTAATTTCGGGAATCAACTGTTCACTTTATGCCTAATTTATCCCACTCCTGTAACAACATAATATGAGTTACCTTGGCAAGGATCTTGTCTGATCCCACACGAGATCCGCAAAATTAACACTGACGTTTTGGGGCGATTTCATTAGCCTTTTTCTGTTTGGGTTGAGTTTGGAAAATAAACAAATAAACTCAAATCTTTGAGTCTTCCTCAGAAAAAAATTATTATACCCCATGGGAGAGTATAAAGAGTTATACACAATTGGAGAAATGACTCTCTGCAAACCAAGTGACCACACAGCACTACAGATAAGCGCAATGCACAGTTAGCTTGTGAGTTATATGATTGCACTGCATGCCACATTTATCTCTCTGTGATGCAAAGATGAAATTAGAAGTATCCATGTTTTTATGTAAGACATGCAGCTGGCAGTGTCCCATTATTTTATCATATCTTTCAACGCTGCCATAACATGCTCCATAAAATATTATTAACCTTAATAGTTATGGAAATCCCCAGTTGCTAAAGGTTTCCGGTGCCAGAGGATGCAAATCAGCCCCAGGGCGCCACCAAGCTATCCCCATGCTTAACTGCTGTTTTCATTCATCCTTCTCCAAAACATACCACTGACTCATAGGCCAAAAAAGGTTTTTTTTCATTGCTTCACGAAACATTATCATAAAACATTCATTCTGGAGCCAAACTTTCTTGTATTTGGCAGTAGAATGAAGAATGAAGCATGTGCTAAACAGAACATCCTGTCTACAGTGAAGCATGGCAGTGGCTTGGGGATGCTTTGAGACTGCTTTCCTTCCTCTGGCACCTAAGAAAAAAAGGTCATGTCTTCTGTGAGGAAGCTGAAGCTTGGGCATCATTGGACTTTCCAACAGGACCGTGATCTCAGGTATACCTCAAAGTCCACCAAGGCTTGGTTTCAGAAGAAGTCCTGGAGGATTCTGGAGTGGCCACCATAGTTGCCTGACTTCGACCTTATAGAAATATCTTTGGTGGGACTTAAAGATAGCAGATGCAGCAAACCTAAGTATAGTAGAGAGATAATTGCTCATGAGGAATGGGCTAATATATCCTAGGAATGCTGCCAGAAGCTGGTGTCTGGCTATGCATCATGCTTGCAGTATGGACATAACAGCAAAAGGGCACTCCGCTATGCACTAGTCACTTTCATGAAGGGGTTGCATAATTGTGAGACTGCATTAGTCATCAAGTGGCATTTTGGTTTGAATTTGGAGAAATCATTAGTTATATTAGTTGTTTTGGGCTAATGGTTCTTGTTGGGTGTATAACAAACAGCTGAAAGTTTGGAAAATTTGTTAGTAAACTTACATTTGCATTTGGGTTTTAATCATTCTGATTGCAACTGTATACAGTAGGTGTGATGGTCAGGTGTCTACTTACAGTACTTTTGTCTATATGTTTATTTTCATTTGTACCACAGAGAATCATCAATTATTTAAAAAGATGGTTTTAGTGCTAATGAAGAATATTATACTGTCCAACCAATATAATGCACAGAATGATAAGGGTTTTTTTGCATTTTGCATTTCTTGCATTGTTTATTGTAGAGCAGATGATATGTTGTAAAAGTCTCATGTTTAATCCCAGTATTTTCCTTTTACACTTACCTTGTTTTAAGGAAAGAATGCAGAAAATTGAAAAGTTAATTTTCATTAAAAAAAAAATGAACACCACATTGGAGTTGTGTGGAGCAAGGTGTAACACATTCCATTTTAGGAAGTACAAGGAATATGTTAAGTCCATGATAGGTCTACCGTGAAACTATAATTGAGGTCTGTTGTGAAATATCAGTGAATATCAGGGGGGTGGGGGTGGGGGGGTGGTTGGCGTGTATTCTCGCACTCACTTAATAGAAGGCAGGTTACCAGTCCACCACAGGGCAGTCCACCCTGGACTGGTCGCCAGTCCATTGCAGGGCAGATAATCACACACACATCCACAGGGACAGTTTAGTATCTGTTGCACACATTTAAATGCCATGACTAATCTTGAATTGCTCCTTCATTGCTCCTTTCTTTTTTTATTTGATTCCACAGTCCACTTGATAATTAAGATTCATGTACCGCTGCATAGGCTGTTTATATCTTATGTTGATAACAGTTTATAATTATGAGGTGGTGAAATGAAGACAATGGCGTGTTCACTGTGTGGACTTAAGCCGCATGTGAAAATGAAAGTCACAGACTGCAGGTTTATCTTTAATGTTCAGTATAAATGTGATAAACATGGCCTGGTTAAAGTTCACTGAAAGGAAGATTAAATATATGGTAAAGTAACTCCTATAATCAAAAGGTATAAATAAAAAAACTGTCAAATAAATCAAAAATCAAGACAGATGATTTATTGGACCTTTGTTCTGAATTAGACTGGGGTGAAATCAGGCTGTTGTACTTTTACATGATGCTTTCTTCTGTGGCTGATGTCATGGTATGATTTCCCAGAAAGCCTCCTTTTCCATGCACTAAAACACATCGTCTCACGTGTTCACTGACCACAGCCTATAAAGCCTGCTGAAAACCGTCCTCTGACGTTTTGTCTGGTTTGCAGCCTGAGAGCAAGTAACAGTTTAAGGTATGTTTAAGGTATGTTTTTGGCATTATTTGCTGCAATGCAATAAATAGACAACCAAGGACCTAAAATAACATTTATCAATTTAAATAAGGTCTGCGTGATGCTTCAGTCACATGACATGGCAATGCAGTGGGTAGCGCTGTTGCCTCAAAACTGTAGGGGTCTGGGTTTGATTCATCATTCTCTTACCAGAGATCAATATGAAACACTACTTGAATGTCAGTTGCCTTGTGTTTAGAGAAAATCCCCAAATTAAGATTAAATGCGTACTCTGTAAATTTTTACGTGGACATATGTTTCACTAAAATAACCTTAACAGACCAACTGTCATTAACTTTACACAATGTAGTAACAGTAGCAGTTATTTCCCATCCAATAATTTCCTTTATGTGGCTTTTTGGCACTTTTCTGTATGCGAATTTTTTTTTTACAGCAGACCACCTTTTGATGAAATCAAAGATTAATATTCTGAAATTAATGCAACTTTTTAAATATTACATTATTTAATGTGCACCATAACATTAATTTAGCAGAACCAAACATTTCTTTTCTTTTCTTTCTTTTTTTTTTAGCAAATGCAAATTCATATTAACAGCAAATTTCCTAGTTTTATTACTGTTAGTACTAACAAAATTAATGTAATCTTAAGGCTTGGAGAAAAGTCTTACTTATATAGCATTACATATGTATATCCAAAAGTATAGGAATGACAATGCCAGTTATATTTGTTTGTTTGTTTATGCTGTAGACGAAAGACCTTTGTTTTTTGTGAAATCATGTTTTTTTTTCTTAATCAAGTTGAGATCCGAAACAAAACATCAGACTTTTAGATTCCATGTCCTGACATTTACATCTAGATATAGCTTTAACTTTAACATGAAACCTTTGACTTAAACTCACTCGGTTTTCAAGTGATGAAAAATATTGGAACATGTGACCGACAGGTGTTTCTTGTTGTCCAGGAATGCCCTGTTACATAGCTCTGAATGTCTACTCTTGGTTTGACTGCAACTATTGTTAAAAAGGATAAACCAACATGTCGAAAAGAAACCTGTCTATAGGAGAAATAAAAATAATTTCTAAGATGAGAAATGAGGAAAAATGGTTCCTGGGAGAAACTCGACTGCAAATCATATGGGTGTTGCAGTGGCAGAGCACTGACTTTGTTGTAATCCTAATATTCTGTGGGGGTGTTTAGCAGTGCAGTGGTATCTCCACCATGGTACAAGAGACCATGGTCTTCTACCATTGTGAAAACACAAGCTGAGTTGCCTGTACACAGTGAATGATTTTATATTTTTAGTCTACTGTAGAACAGCTAATGAATGCAATTTTTTTTTTTGGACAAACTCAGAAGGGCTGTTGTAATGTGCCCATTATAGCAACACTCACTCCATCCAGTCATTCACAATGATGTTAGCAGAGAGTGTTGAAGTTCTTTTCTAATTATTATTATTATTATTATTATTATTATTATTATTATTATTTTTATTTTTTTTAAGCTAAGCAAGTGTAACAGCACAAAGCAGCACGGAGAAGATGCCGAAGTGGGGAAAATCGTACAGAAAAAGAAAGTACAGAAAGGAGTGGGAGAGTTATTCGGAACTGAAGCCATGGATAATGCCGTCTAAAGCAAATAACAGCAACGCTCACTGCAAATTCTGCAACACAGACATACAAGCCCTCTTGGAGAATTTGAAGGCTCATGCCCAAAGTAGGAACCACAAGATGCGGTGCCTGCCCATGGTTAAGGCTTTTCAGAAACATTCAAAAAGGGTATGTAAAAAATCTTACATTTATCTTAAATTATTTAAAATAATTAAAATCCACACTGTAAGCATGCATTAAGTATGTTTGCCTGAGTGTGCTCCGAGTGTATTTCTACTTGTGAAAGGGGAACATAGATAACGGATTATACTGTCATCCTTAGACTGCTTATGACAAGCAGGGGTTATGTGTAGTTTTTTCAGCTCTCAGTATGAGTAGCTGCTTTCCAAAGAGTAGAGGATAATACCTCTGTCCAGAAGGTGGCAGTAATGCACCTAAAGGCTGTTTGCCAACCTCACTTGTCCCTGACTTTTAATGTTCTTAAAAAAGCAACCAACAATAATACTAAAGTTACATTACTCTGTAGTGCATAAACATTACTATTCCACAAATTGTATGTGAAATTTGTTGTGTTTGCCCTGGTGTTGTATTGGAATTAAACATGTTGTGTTTTGTGGTGATAAACAGATGTTCAAAGCCATGGAGAAGCCAGTATGTCTGATTAGCAGTGATTCTGAAGGACGGCTATGTGTTGTAAAGGAAGCTAAAGAGATACTGGATGGGATCACTCAGCCAGTTGTTGTAGTCTCTGTGGTGGGTCTGTACCGCACAGGAAAGTCTTACCTAATGAACTGCCTAGCAGGACAACAAACAGGTAAAAATCAACATGTGAAGAACACAGAATAACACATCTAGAAGTCTAGGTTAATGTAACATATAGCCGATGTAACTTTGGCCTGCACATATTTATAAAGTTGTCAGATATGGTCTAAATAAATTGTAACATGTGAAATTAGCACCATTGTTTAAAGTGTAAATATAATTATAATATTGTTATGAAATAAGAATGTGAGACAGTATTAGCACACAGAAAGATGAAAGGACCAGGAAACATGGATGAAAATAAATAAGATATATATTCTATATATTCTACAATATATGTTGTTTTTTTCCCAAAGAAGTGAACCAACTTTCAGAAGCTAGGTGGTATAAAATAAGCACACCCTTTAACCATGTAGAATTTAAAGTAAGCATTTTCAGTCTTATACATTGTTTGAGAAATTTTGGCCCAGTGTTTATAACATTGCTTCAATTCACTGACCTATTAGTAGTAGTGTATTATTATTATTATTATTATTATTATTATTATTATTATTATTATATAATACCATTATGCTGGTATTATTGCTGCACAATTTGTTTTTTGTATGCTCTAAATTTGGCCCAGCTTAAATACCTAGTCAGATTGCCTAACATCTTGTATGGAAATTTGCTGGGATGCCAACTCCTGGGAAGAACAGCAATGATCATGAAGGCTCTCTATTAGTAAACAATTGTACTGTAGAACAGTGGATCTTAAACTGTTTGGAGATGGCCTTATAACCATTCCTAGATTGACAAGCACTGACAATTATTTCTCTAAGGTCATAGCATGATTATAGACAAACTTATTAATTTTTGTGGCTGTTTTAGGGTTTTCCCTGGGGAGCACCATAGAGTCAAAAACTAAAGGCATTTGGATGTGGTGCGTTCCACACCCAGTTAAAACAGGACACACTCTGGTGCTGCTGGACACTGAGGGACTTGGAGATGTGGACAAGGTATGGCCATAGCAACACAATACCAACAATATCTACTGTGACAACCATGTCTGGAACAATGTCTTTCTTCTGTCTCCCTGGCCATTATTATAATTTTTTTATAACCATTTAAAATTGCTAACCAAATCCAAGCTGAATCTTAAGATTATAGTCTTATTGTCCTATAAAACACAGTATAATAAAATAACATCGGGTCAATAAATACAAGTTTTAATCACATGCTTCAATGAGAAGACCCAATGGTTGCTTCTGGATATTGAGTTAACAGACTGGTCAGGTTTATAGAGTGTGATTAACTTTGTCAGGTCCTTTAAGAACATAAAATAACTTTTAATGCTCTTTAGGGTGATGAAAAGCATGACACCTGGATCTTCTGTTTAGCTGTCCTGCTTAGTAGCACTATGATCTACAACAGCCTTGGGGTCATAGACAACAATGCCCTTGAGAAGCTACAGTATCCTTTACCGAGTTACACACATGTTCAGTACACAAATACAAGATACAGATAAAAGTGGTGTTTTCTTGAGCAATACCCCATGCAGCTATGTGACAGAACTAACTGAGAACATTCAGGTAAAAGCACAGAAAGATGATGACTCAGCAGAGTTCATGCAAGTCTTCCCCTCATTCATATGGGCTGTGCGAGACTTCACACTGGAGTTGGAGAAGAACGGCAAGGCCATCACAGCTGATGAATATCTGGAAAGTGCTTTAGAGCTTAAAACTGGTGAGACGGTGCTATGGTTTCTAAAATATCCTTGCATTTATGGCCATTTAAATAACTAGTTATCAAGCACACCATTTTTATTTGGTGTGTGTCATTGTCTGGCAAGACCCAACTTAGAAAATGGTGTATGCAATGTATTTGTGATGTAACTAAAATACTTACTAAATCCACTATATTTGGAAACTAAAACAAGTGTCTCTATAGTAAACGATGCACTTAGTGCAATACAATGGTGCGACATTACTCACATAAGATCGTAGAGGAATTAGCCATTTGTAAATACAAGTGTTGTCACATTTGTTGTCAGTTATCTAAAATGTTGACTGGAAACCTACCCATGGTCCACCATGCTCACTCATGGTTCTTAAAAAGAACATGGGCCGATTTTATTAAAATATATTCATACCTCCTAATAACCCAACTCCTTTTGCCTGCTGCACACATATACATAATTAGTGAGAACATAAAGATGTGATACTATAGTTTACAAACTGGTTGCAAGAAAAAAGAAAATCAGTACTGTACTGTGGCATATAAAATGACACATTGTACAGTCTATAAAATTTTCCGCCTTGTTTCTTTTTTAATTTCAAGGTTCTTCCTCTATCACTGAGAAGTTCAACCTGCCCAGACGCTGCTTGCGTCACTTTTTCGCAGAACGTTGATGTTTTGTATTTCCGCGGCCAGCTGGAGATGATGACCTGAAAAAGATAGAGGAGCTGCCTGAGACAGCCCTCAATCCGCGGTTTCTGCAGTGTTCTGAGAACTTCTGCAGTTATGTGTTTAGCAGTGCCAAACCAAAAACCTTAACAGGAGGGCGGATGCTTATAGGCAGTGGTCAGTAAACACCCTATAGAGCAGCACTGAGAATTGTTGAAAGAGTTGTGAATGTTGCTTTCTAAAACGTGAGGACGTTTTGTTTGTTTTGTCAGCTCTGTCTAGCCTGGTTGAGGTGTACGTGGAGGCAATCCGTGGTGGCCGCATTCCTTGTATGGAGAATGCAGTGGAGACTTTGGCTCAGATCCAGAATAGACAGGCAGTGGAACAGGGCCTGCAGGTCTACCAGAGTCAGGTGTCTGAGTTAGTGTCCTTTCCACTAGAGCCGTCTGAGCTATCAGACATCCACAGAAAAGCAGAGACGGCAGCTATCGACGTCTTTATCAGCACTTCCTTTAATGATGCTGAACAAAAGGCACAGCTGAAGCTCATGGTACCTTACAAACACAAAGCATACACACAAACACACACAGAGAAGTAAAATTTGTCTGTACAATGACCTTAAAGTGACTTTTTGTATAAACGTTTAAGATTATTATTCACACACAAACACACTCTCTCTCTCTCTCTCTCTCTCTCTCTCTTTCTAACCTCAAGGAAGAAATCCAGACTGCATATCAGAACCTGTGCGGTCAGAATCGTGAGGAGTGTGTGAATGTGTGTAAGCTGGAGCTGAAAAAGGTGTTTACTCCTCTAGAGAAGGCTATGACTGATGGCTTATTTATGCACCCTGGAGGATACAAAGAGTACCGTATTAAACTGGACAGCTCCTCAAATGAATACAAAGCTTGCACACGCAACCTGTTCATGGTATGACTGCTAATAAATTTTCTTTCTTGTCTGAAACAGAGCATAAAAATCAGCATAAATAGAGTAATTAAAATACGTAAAACGTTTGCGTCTGTGTGTGTTTACAGAGTGTGGAAGTGTTGAGTGAGTATCTGATGGAGAAGGATCACACTGGGAAGAATATTCTTTTAGCTGATCAGTGCCTCACTGAAGCAGACCAGAGAAGCGAAGGTATACACAGACGCAGAGATTAACTTGGTATGCACCAGGAAGGTGTGCATGTTTTAAATGTATTTTGTGCTGTATTTGTGTATAACCATGTTAGTTTTTGTGCTTCTCAGTTGAACGTTTGCAAAAGGTGGCTCTAGAAAGGGAGAACGAATCTTTGATGAAGAAGAAGGAGCTCCAGGAGCAGGAATTCCAGGACCAACAGAGGACCTATGAGAAGCACATGAGTGAGCTGCTGGAACGCATGGAGCAAGAAAGGCAGAGAACAAGAGAGAAAAACGAACGTGTGCTGGACGCTAAACTTAGAGTAAGAAATGACAAGTATCAATATGATGACTATATGAATTGGGGTCATTGACTGTATTCTATATATACATAAATACACAAAGATTTATGTCATTTTAGGAGGGCCTGAGGGAATAATGTGTGTGTGTGTGTGTGTGTGTGTGTGTGTGTGTGTTACAGGAACAGAAGTCTCTGCTGGAAGAAGGTTTTATGGAAAATGCTGCTGTGATGAGCAGACAGATTGATAGTCTGAAAAGACAGATGCAGAATGGGGAACAGTCAAATCGGTCTACACTCAGTAGGGTGGTGGATAGTGTGGGCAGTGCAGCAAGTATGTTCCTGCCTGGCATCATCCCTAAAGCTGCCGGGTTTTTTTCGTCACTCTTCTCCCGTTTTTTTTGATTATGTAATTGCTCAAGTTGTGTCTTTACGTGAGATGTTATATAAGTGTTATCCTTTTAATTACTAGCCAAGGGCACCAGAATATAAATATTGATTAAAAGCTTGGACACAGGACGAGAAACACACCTCACAGTTATTAGTTTTACATAATTCTATGAAACTGAACAGTTCACTAAACTATTGGCATAGGTATCGGTGGGGTAGGGCAACCCTCATACAAACAGCCTCAAAATTTAAACTGAGAGTGTATCACATTTGACTTTTGCTAAAGACTACTTTCTAGAGAAAGTTAATGCATATATTCAATTTCAGTTTCAATTTTTATTTGTATAGTGCCAATGTCATGGATACTATTGGTGAATGAATGTCATGGGTGATACTTAACCATAATGTTCAGTTATAACATTAAATCATAACCTAATTTCCATTATTTGTGTTAGGTGAGGTAACTGTACAGCCATGAAAAACACTAATTTATCTGAATGTATTATTGTATTAGTGTTTGTATTAAGGTGGAACACTAGATAGGCTACATAAATCAAGTTTATTTCTAAAAACTACATTCAAACTTGTATCCATATATACAGCTAAAATCATGTTATGACTTTTCATGTTATAGTATACAAAGCGTCTATTTAATGTTGTAGGGTATGGCTATTTTTTTCACACTAAATGGTAAGCCATACATCTAGTGTTCACAACTTTACATTAAGTGTCAAAATTGTGCCACAGTGCTAATTGTCATATCAACCCAGACATTTGATTTAACTTGTGTAGCTATTTTGTATAACACCAGTTCTGTAAATATTAAAACCCTTTTCACAATGTATCCAAATATGTGTCCACTTTCTTTCAACACATATAAATGCAAAACTAACCAAATACTTTGCTATTGAAAGAGCTGTCAATTTAACTCAACAATGTAGCTAAGGGAATACCAAGATCAAGATGAAGCCAGTAAAGAGAGAGAATGAATGGGTGTAATGTGTTCATATATTCACACTCTTATCAGGACTCTAGCAGTGCTGTTCTGAATATACTGTAGGTTTGAAGACTCGGAATTGCTAGGAATTCCAAAAAAAGGACTGCATTAGAATAATCCAGTCTGGATATAGAGGGCCAGTGGGTAAACACTTCTAGCATGGTTAAGTAATTGTCTCGCACCATACAATATGATGCTCCAGGTTTGGTCTGTTAACATACTTTCCACCCACACAACTTTCCAGTCCAGTTTGTTTTTCCTTAACACAACAGACTTCTTATTTTTTGTTTGTTTCTTCGTTTTAAACATGCATGATGTGGTTAACAGGACTTATCCAGGTAATATCCAACATGGCAGGCTTAGCTTGCAAATTTTGTCCCTGATGCAGACTTATGCAGTAATATTCAATTCAATTCAATTCAATTTTATTTGTATAGCGCCTTTAACAATGAACATTGTCTCAAAGCAGCTTTA